>CM017555.1:15669138-15884138 GCA_007844125.1 Sinonovacula constricta | reverse complement strand
CATGTGCTTTCATGGCGCCTTTGATGTAATAATCCAAGATCTTTTTATTGAACTAACTTGGAATGGACTTTCCTGTATTGAAACAGAACACTATACGTCATACAAAATCTTGATACTTGCGTTTTAATACACAGATGTAGATACATGAAACAGCAGACAATCGCCACATAATAACTTCTGTTGTTGAAATTAAGACTGTAGGTGCGTTGTCGGTTAAATACTTTTTTCCGTGCCAAAAGATTCACAAATTGGAAAAAAGCTGCTGCTAAGGGAATATAAAACATTAATGGCAGAAATGAGAAGTTTGGCAGTAAAGTGGTGAACGCCCACCTATCCCGTCGTTCAGAATATCTTGGCATTGTTATGTTATGAAGGCGTATCCCTTAACATACAATACTTTGTATAAGCCGGAACAATTATTAACATTTTCGCATAGAAATTTTCCTCATTTTGAAAATGTTTTCTCAGAATAGCAAATATACGCACAAGCAGTTGTAAAGTGTTAATGGTACTTAATTAAGGCAATATATGGTTGAATAATATCACGAACGAAAGCTTATAAATTGTTATTTCTGGCATATTTTAGCGATGAGTAGATATAAGATTGTGTAGTCACATCTGGGAGAAAATATATAAACATTGCATCCCACGTATTGGAACTTGGGATGTGGCCTTACTTGGCTTCATACTGCGATCACAGTGGGAGGTTTATGAGTTCGGGGTAAATAGTGGTGCTTGGGTTGGCCTACCCGGCTGGACACAGCCTGAAGCTGCGGTGGAATTAGAAAAGGGGCGAGGGTTTGAGTGTTATTGACCAATGGCAGTGCAGTAACCCATGCGCATTAAGTATGACTAATAATAAAATTAAGTGTCCACCTGTGACCTCACAGCATGGTGTCATCTTTGGTTGCGTGCGTGCGTGCGTGTGTGTGTGTGTGCGTGCGTGCATGCGTGCGTGAGTGTGTATGTGGGGGGTCTTTTTCTAATGCATATAAAGTTGCATGTCATGCATGCAATACACAATACAAACATAAACAATCAAACTATTTGGTAAAGGATGTTGATTTGATCCTGAAGAAAAAAATCAACTCAAAACAAACACATAATATGAAGAGTATTGGCAAATCGTCATTGTGTTTATCTTAAATCTTAAACAAAAGTTTCATAAGAAATGTTCATGAGAAGTAGACAGTTTTATCATTGCTAGATAGGTGTTTGCACCATTTACACAGGGTACTCGAGAACGTAAGCTAAAAACATAATTTATTGGGCCGTCGGCATGAGACCACTAAGATTCCGTCTAGAAGTACCAAACAGGCGCCGGCGCACTGGCTGTAGCGACTGTTTGTCGGGGTTATGGGATATATACATATCTCAATAGACAACAGAAGTAAAATCAATTTATTTGGTTTGTCTGAACGATAAATTCTTTCAGTAAATGCAACATTATGAGCAAGATGTCCGTGATTGTAATTGGTAATGATAACCACGTCGCTTTTATACTTTAGAGAAAACAATTGTGAACACTGTCTCAACGATAAATTGTTAACTAAAATGTTTCTGATGTTTTGTTTAGTCTTGTATTGTTTTCTTAAACACACATCCTTATTTATTTCATTAAATCATAAGTAGTCTCTTTACTTCAATCAAATGAAATCCAACACTTACCTAAATTCGCACCTTCGATACTTTTTGCGCTATCTTTGGTGCTTTTATTGATACTTTCATTGATACTTTCATTGATACGGTCATTGATACTTTCATTGATACGGTCATTGATACTTCATTGATACTTTCATTGATACGGTCATTGATACTTTCATTGATACGGTCATTGATACTTTCATTGATACTTTCATTGATACGGTCATTCATAATTTCATTGATACGGTCATTGATACTTTCATTGATACGGTCATTGATACTTTCATTGATACTTTCATTGATACGGTCATTCATAATTTCATTGATACGGTCATTGATACTTTCATTGATACTTTCATTGATACTTTCATTGATACTATCATTGATACTTTCATTGATACGGTCATTGATACTTTCATTGATACGGTCATTGATACTTTCATTGATACTTTCAATGATACTGTCATTGATACTTTCATTGATAGTTTCATTGATAGTTTCATGGATACTGTCATTGATACTTTCATAAAACGTGTTTTAATTATGTCTACGACAAAAAGGAATGTCGTGTCCTATTGGACAGGGTCGCCAATCTGTAGCTCCTCTGACTCCACGGCCTTTTACCGCCTTGGTTCGACCCCCGGCCGGGGGGCGGGGGGGGGGGGTGTTTAGGGGAATTCTTCCACCTGATCTGCGGCGTGCCGGTGGATCTACCCAGACATTTAGGCTTCGTTAGTAATAGCTGTACTGAAAGAGTCACTTTGATTTCATCACATTGCAATATTAATACATTTTGCAAAAGAAATGTTTTATGTATTGTTTGTGGCTTTGACTTTAAACTCTACTTGTACTACTAATCTGATTGGGTTCTAATTGTTCTGTCCACGTTCCCGTTATTCCTCTCGTCCAAAGATTCATCACATTGCACTGCGCATATCGCCACCACCATTGTGGACATTAGATTCAAAGGTAAAAATGCCATTAATCAGATTTAACAACGCCATCACCATTTAATACTTTCACTACTGTACACATACAAGATGCCATTATTCTCCATCTATCATTCCCTTGTTATTTCTTTCCATTTACTTCTCGCTATTTCACTCCCTCTCTGTCCCTCCCTACAACGGTCTTCTGTCTGTTTCTCTCTCCCCGCTCTCCGTCTCATCACCCTTTTCTTTCTATCACTATAATCTCTGTCACCCTTCTCTAATTTTCTTAGGGTCATTCTACGCCAAAATAGTTGGACATCGCAAAACAGAAACAATAAAACAGAAACAATAATTGCAAAAGTTAATATAATTATTTATTGCAAAACAAAAGACATATCATTAATACTCGTACTAAAATTTATACAAAAGTCGTATTTTCATTATTGTCTCTCAAACTTAATGTAATAATCATGCCTGTTTCATATTTATTGCCTGTCAAATTTAATTTCCTAAAAAATGTCCAAGTCTGTAGACGAGGCCTATTTAATTCAACAGCCCGCCAGAAATGTGGCGACTAGACGCCATGAAAAGGCGCTGCTGTGATGTGATTGGGTCCAGTCATGGAAGACCATTCGTCTAAATTAGTTCTCTTGCTGCAATTGATTGCCGAATACAATGTAGAAAAAATACCGTTTGTAACACAACAGGTCACTTCCAGAATGTATGAAGATTGGGTTTTGAAGAAATAAATAACAGAAAGCCATATTCATATAGAGGTACAGTCAACATTGTATTGTGTATGTAGATAATGTGTAAAAAACAATGACATGTCTTTTATGTTACACTTTGCTGTATGCATATATAGCCTTGTAGTAAATTCTTTTAGACCTCTATTATCTAATTGTAAAAAATCACAAAAAACAACAAATAGCAAATAAATATCCTCATTGTTTAAAAGTCCCTAATATATAATCGATATTTGGTCAGTCGGCTGATAAAATTAAACGTGTTTTTGTTGTTTCAATTCCTAATTTCTATAGTTCATACATAAGGCAATTAACATAAGACATACCCGAGGCATATATAAAGCCAAATATATATATATCTTGCCTTAGCGTAAGCAAATTTTCTCGTGTATTCAGCTAAGTTATCAACAATTACGCCACAATCTCGTATATTCAGCTAAGTTATCAACAATTACGCCACAATCTCGTATATTCAGCTAAGTTATCAACAATTACGCCACAACCTCGTGTATTCAGCTGAGTTATCAACAATTACGCCACAATCTCGTATATTCAGCTAAGTTATCAACAATTACGCCACAACCTCGTGTATTCAGCTGAGTTACAACAATTACGCCACAATCTCGTATATTCAGCTAAGTTATCAACAATTACGCCACAATCTCGTATATTCAGCTAAGTTATCAACAATTACGCCACAACCTCGTATATTCAGCTAAGTTATCAACAATTACGCCACAATCTCGTATATTCAGCTAAGTTATCAACAATTACGCCACAATCTCGTATATTCAGCTAAGTTATCAACAATTACGCCACAACCTCGTGTATTCAGCTGAGTTACAACAATTACGCCACAATCTCGTATATTCAGCTAAGTTATCAACAATTACGCCACAATCTCGTATATTCAGCTAAGTTATCAACAATTACGCCACAATCTCGTATATTCAGCTAAGTTATCAACAATTACGCCACAATCTCGTATATTCAGCTAAGTTATCAACAATTACGCCACAACCTCGTATATTCAGCTAAGTTATCAACAATTACGCCACAATCTCGTATATTCAGCTAAGTTATCAACAATTACGCCACAATCTCGTATATTCAGCTAAGTTATCAACAATTACGCCACAACCTCGTGTATTCAGCTGAGTTACAACAATTACGCCACAATCTCGTATATTCAGCTAAGTTATCAACAATTACGCCACAATCTCGTATATTCAGCTAAGTTATCAACAATTACGCCACAATCTCGTATATTCAGCTAAGTTATCAACAATTACGCCACAACCTCGTGTATTCAGCTGAGTTACAACAATTACGCCACAATCTCGTATATTCAGCTAAGTTATCAACAATTACGCCACAACCTCGTGTATTCAGCTGAGTTACAACAATTACGCCACAATCTCGTATATTCAGCTAAGTTATCAACAATTACGCCACAGGTTCGTGTATTCAGCTGAGATACAACAATTACGTCATAGTCTCGTGTATTCAGCTGAGTTACAACAATTACGTCATAGTCTCGTGTGTTAAGCTAAGTGATATTGATTAGTGAAGCACAACACTCCACTCGTCCTCACAAACGCGTATTTCATACATAAAGCAAGCTGCTCAGTTAGCTAATGTTAAACTAAGATACCTCGTGATCAATTAATTTTGAGATCACTATGTTATCATTTACGTTATGTGCTCTGACGTCGATATACATTTTAGCAAAATTCCCCACCGTCATTACATATAGATTTGGGAAAAATAATATTTTATATCTAGAGATTTTTTCACGATTTGTAATGTCTTACAACTGAGGTTGTGTTCAAATTTGTCATTTATTTGACTCGAGTCTAAGCTTTAGTAGAAATTCTGCCAAAAGTACACACACCCACCACCACCCACACCCACACAAAAAAGGTAAGACAGCATTTTATTCCCGTAATTTTCAATAAAATAAGAAAATGGATCTGCGACATCAAAAGTGTCTATACTGTTACAAGAACCATATCATTACACGTATCTTTATCGAAACCACATACGAAGATAGTGGCAAGACAATGAAATAATAAACAGCTTTCCATTTCCGCTATTTTCAAATACAACAATAGTTTCTCTTAACTTTACACTGAGATACTACTGCAGCAAAAAGCAACAACACAGGGACTTACTTGTACTGAGAGAAGAGAAGGGAAAGCGTACAAAGCATAAGTGTGTATTCATTTCTGTAATCAGCAATCACATTAAAGGTCGTATCCGACAGTTTGGCATTATCAAATACACGCAACAATATGTGACCGCTTTAGGGAGGTATTTGTTCATAATTCTTACAATAAATCATACTCTAGTTTAAGCAAATACTATTGTAAATACTATCCCATTTTTAAGACTGTACAACTCGATAAGAACATTCAAAATGTTCATTCTATTTTTTAATTTTTACTTAAGCGCGATTTGGGATTTCTGCTAAAAGTATGTTATTATAACATGTATTCAATACCCACATACACTGGTATGTTATTGTTACATGTATTCAATACCCACATACACTGGTATGTTATTGTTACATGTATTCAATACCCCATACACTGGTATGTTATTATAACATGTATTCAATACCCACATACACTGGTATGTTATTGTTACATGTATTCAATACCCCCATACACTGGTATGTTATTATAACATGTATTCAATACCCACATACACTGGTATGTTATTATAACATGTATCGCACACACACACACACACGCACACACAACACACACACACAAACACACCCACACACACACCACACAACACACACACCCACACACACACACACACACGCACACACACACACACACACACACACACAACACACACACACACACCACCACCACACAACACACACACACACACACACACACACACACACACCACACACCAACACACACACACACACACACACACACACAACACCCACACACAACACACCCACACCCACACCACACACACACACACACACCACACACACACACACACACACACACACACACACCACACACACACACACACACAACACACACACACACACACACACACCACACACACACACACACACACACACACACACACACACACACACACACACACACACACACACACACACACACACACACACACACACACACACACACACACACACACACACACACACACACACACACACACACACACACACACACACACACACACACACACACACACACACACACCCGTCCTCAATACCCAGATACCCAGATTTTCTGGATCCGTTCCTGAACGGGGTCACTCATGTTACATGAACTCCTTTTATCTGATCTGAGATATAAAGAAGTAGGAATGATTCAGCGGAGGTAGAACATCGACCTTTGAAAGGTAACACACATGCAATTAACGGAGTGTTTACCTGGTACTTCTAGCACGGCGGAAGCAAGAAGTAAGTGTTGGTGCCAAAAATAGCCTCCATGTTTACAGTAAGCCATCGCCTACCATCTGCTTTGTAGGTAAAGCTAACATAATCATTTTTGTAGAAGTCTAAGAGGTGGAAATGGTGGACAAGGAATAATAATGTATATATACTGTGTTTTTGGTTAGATATTAAATACACGCACATCGACCTATCACCACAAATGGCCCATATTATTGCGCTGGTTAAGTTTATTTCAAGAAATTTTATTTCTTAAATGAAGTTTTTAAAATAATGGATTAAAATCACTATATCTATTAGTTTAGTTTTAACATCATTTATAAAATAGGGGCAATTTTGGCCTAGTGGACAAAGTTTCTGATTTGTAACTCCTCCGACTTCCCGCGCACGAGTCCCGGTCGGGATTTTTTTTTGTGTGTAAAACTGCTTACATGCAAGTTGTCGATCAACTGTGTCTGTTTAAGGCGTTAACTATGCGCTTTCATCCAAAACTTTATTTGAGGAACTTTGGTAACAAGCTAAGTATTTATTGCAAATTAAGTTCACTGTGTAACACAGCTTTATTGCAGAAGTGGTTGATGATTTTGTTTATTTGTTCATCATTTTTGTATGCTTTCAAAATATGCATTTTAACTTTGTATTTATCACTTTAACAGTTCATCTTATAAAATATGTTTTATCAAGTTTCACACCTTATTACAAACAGGTTGTATAAGAGCCTATATGAAGAAAAACAATTAAATCTTTTCACCTGTACAAACTTATACTAGCCAATATGTTTGATTTATTGGATTTATCGTCCCACCAACAGTATTTAACTCATCTAGAGACGGTGTCCACATAAAGCAGATATTGTGCTGCCTTCACTGTGTATAGCATGCCGTGAACACCTGGCATGATACCACACCCTGTCATATTATCCTGACATCGGACAAAACAGTCTTGGATCTACCTTTAAATTTGATTGAGCGTGAGCAAGGGAGCTATACCACTACCATTTTTACGACTTTGATATGTCGCGGACCGGGGTCGAACCCGGGGCCTCCCGTACCTGAAACCGACGCTCTACCGATTGCGATACTAGCCAATAGCTATTTACGAGATTTAAGTGCATGTATGACGAAAGTTACAATGAAGCTAAAATGATTCCCCAATGTTGACAAAGTTGCCGTTAAACCGACACTCCAAATTCGTCATCACTCTGAACATGGTGCAATGTTATTCATACATAGTATACTATTTCCAGATTGTTGATACGATTTCCTGTTGTGCGTTACGGAAGTGCCAAGAATATGCCGGAGAAATAACTAACTCCAAACCATTCTTTCAACACAATGTATTTCTAGCATCCAGCAAAATTGTGTTTCTTTGGACGAACCTCAAATCGCGAACATGAAAACAAAGCGTGATGGTTGCCTTAATGTTTCAGATTATGTGAAGACGTTCAGATATATTTTACCCTATTTATTGATAAGTTAAAACATCAAATATAAGGATTTGAACCTCTACTAGACAAAGGCACACACTCACACACAAGCTAATTTAGAAGTACCACAACACTAAACACGAGACATTACACGTGTAGAGAAACACCAGTTATACCACGATTCGATACAAAAAAAAAAATGAGCAGTTTGCACGTACAGTGGTGCCTTTATCTGTGCTAGAATGTCTTTTGGCATGACACAACACATATTGTACTGACATTAACTACATGTCAAGTCTTGCTATGCCGTCTCTCTATAAGACTTAATTAGGGAGAGATTTTATTCGATAATTTACATAAGGACATGGCACATAGAGCCACAATATCCGCAATTCATTTGTATTTAAATAACAGCATCACTATACATAACAAATCAGCGTATCGTTAGTCAATAACGCAAACAAATGACAAATATTACCGCATGCCCATGTTGAAAATATTCCAGATAATTGAGCCAAAACTGGCTCAAACCTAATTGACAAACCACGCAACAATTTGTCTTCTCCCTGCATTAAGACAACAGGATCTTTTAAAGGACATCATGCTATTTGGTGATCAGAGGCATATTTTCACATTTTCTATTTATTCGGTATTGCTTTTTTAATATTATAAATATGCAGATTTGTTCAGCTGTTATCCAACTGCTTTAAGGGGTCTGTGGACAACCTATACCAAATATCTACTAAAGGCAGGTAGGGTTTTTTTTATTGAATATGTGGGCATGTCTTTGCAGGTACATATAGGCTTGTCCTCTTCAATATATACTACTTAAGGCCGTTATTGTTCTGTAAGTTCGAATCTCCCATTGACCGATTATTTTTTCAGCGACGCAGCTAGGCAATCGGATGAGCTGCAACATTTGTTTGTCATAATTACATAAGTGCTGTCCCATTCTTGTAAGTTATCTGCAGACGCAATGATTGGTTGCTATTAATACACCACGTTACCCTTTAATCGGCACTTTGTGTTCATTTTTATTGAATGCTAAAATAAGTTCCAACTGACTAGCTTGAAGCGATATACAGAAGTAAAGCATCAATCGCCGGATCTTGCAGCGCAATCGGTAGAGCGTCTGTTCCATGTACGTGAGGACCCGGGTTCGATCCCGGGCCGCAACATTCCAAAGGCGTTCAAACTGGTAATGGTATAGCTCCCTTGCTAATGCTCAAGCAATACATGTATAAGGGTAGTTCCACGACTGATTTGTCCGGTGTCATTATAATGTGGAAGAGTGGGGTATCATGCCAGGTGTCCACGGCATGCAATACACAGTACAGTCAGCCCTATATCTACTTCATGTTGACACCGTCTCCAGATAGCTGAAATACTGTTGGTGGGACGATAAACTCAACAAACAAACAAAGCATTAATTACAACACTGCCCTTTATAATGAGACAACAACTGAAACAACAATTGTGTCTATTATCGACATTTCGCTCTTAAAATTGGTCTAAATGTCTAAGGTAATATTCCCTAATATTCCCTTAAGTTTTGTAATTATACAAGAACAATACTTGATAGGCAGTCAAAGTATAGTTATCCAAGAACTCTTGGCATCCAAGTCTTCAGCGTCGGTCGGAGAAGGAAATGGCAGACAGTATATTGTTATGACATTAAATACCACTGGTACTGATTAATTCGCGCGGGAAGCATACACAGCCTCAAAGTCAAAAAAGAAACTAGTATAGTATCAGCATGCAACGCATAAAATTGGCAATATGACAGATGTTCGGTAATCACAAATATTTTAAGCCAAAAGCCCGCAGCCAAAATATGTCATCACATCTTAAGAAATTAAAGGCAACCTGTTAAACAACAAAAACAATGCTCCCAAAGCTGGCGCCAAAAAAGCCGTTGGATTAAAAAACAACAACAATGTACTTAGAAATCAAAGATCACGTATCTTTACAAGGCGACTGATGCTTTTAAGTTACATTCTAAATATTCTTACAATAAATAACGCCACTGCATTTATATATCGATAATAAGTTAATTTATCAAATACGGCAAATCTTTATTTCTATGGGATGGATTTCTTAAAGAGCCATGGGCCGCAGCTTTTCAAGATATTGGGGACGTGAAAGCCGAAGCCCAACCCGCCGCCTTTGCAAAGATTTCTTGATGCAAAGATTTCTTGATTTTATATTGAGAGAACCAAAACCGGTCGAACAAGTTTAAAGTTTCACTTATCTAAGAGTTAGAAGCTCATCATCATAGTATAGATCGAACAGCGAAATATGTAGCAGTATACCTCTAATTTCATCATGTACATGTATATACGTCACATCATAAACAGTAATCAGACAAAATAATTTAAATAATAAATACTTGGAAGGCGGGAGTCGTCAGAATAAATAATTAGGTGTGGTATTACTGTTTTCTCAGCACGGCATTACGTAGACGATAATGCGTTCTTTGATGACATACTATATTCATATCATAGCATATATATATGTTACGATATGATATCATATTAAGGTACACATCCGTTACAGTTTTTATTCAAACGAAAATTTCCACCTATAAAGGAAGAAAGTTCATTACATTTATTATAGGTAGATGATAACACACACACGGTGTATAAGAATTTGTCTTGAAAATCTCAGAGATCTCCTTAAACATAACCAACGGTAGATACATTTTATCGACCTCGATCAGGCCGATTTTATCTCCCTCCCCATCCTGCGGGGAGAGCAGATAATCTAACTAGCGTATACTGGCTTGAGACCAACACATGGGGCCCTAATTAATTGTGGTGCGCTTTCTATTACACGTGCAATTAATATGACGGATGTAAATTGATTCCAAGTAGAGTCGTTGTGGAAAAAAATGGTTAACCTTTAGTTAGAGTCGGTAATTAGGTTATGCCATAATCTACCAGGATAGAACATGAAGAAATGTCAGTATCTAAATAGGAGCCTTGTGGTGTTTTCTAATGCTGAGGTGATATGTGTTTTATTGCGTTTAGTTTAACTATATATTTGAATGGTATACTGAAATAGGGGTGTTTTTTTTATTAAAATCATTTATATAAATATGTGTTTTGTAGGACCATCATAACTGTGATATCATGCACATCGGCTTCATTTTTAAAGTCTTTATAAAAACCCAAATCTTGATTTTTATAAAACTATACACAAGGGCTTACCTATTATACTGAAATGTCATTTTTGTCAGTAAAACACTACACGAAGGCAAATCAGTTGTACTCAAATATCATTTTTTTGTTAAAAAAGCAGTACACGAGGGCAAATCAGTTATACTCAAATATCAAATAATAATAATGAGTTTGTGTTAAGATAACAAAAAACGATGCCTTGGAAATCATAGAATTTGTGATAATTTCTTCATTAATCATATTTTATTAACAAGTATAATTTTAAGAAAGACGATTTTACAGCAATGATCCGAAATTATCATACTTTCCAACACAAATGAGAGAATGGTGTACGTACAATGTCGTTTGCAGTTAAAGCAAAATGATATGCCGTAGTTTGTGCCTTTATCAACCAGCTTGCGCTTGTGCTTCAATATAAAACTATTAACCAACATATGTACATGTATTCTGAGGGACAAGTATCGTTAAACCTTTGATATATATGAAACTGATTTAAATAAAACTGTATCTACATTGCAAATCGTTAAACGGAACCAGATCCCTGCTGGCAAGCGATATTGAAATGTAACAAGGGTATTTTACGCAGACTTGTCTTAGATATAAAATGTCATTAAAGCTACCAGGCATGACATCGATTTGACGGAGACAAAACCCGACTCGAGACGAAACAAAACAGAACAAACATCGATGTACAGTTCGACCATACATACATGCACGTCCCTATATGGAAAAAGAAACTCACTGCTAAGAATTGGTGTCACTTAAGCATAGGCCCTTGGGGTATCTTTAATGCAAATGCTACACGACAAATACCTTCTGTTAGAATACTAGGTCCTTTATGACAGCTATGGCAACATTATTTATATTTAAAATTATACTTGTAAAATACATATTTTAAAATATTAACTCACAACTAATGGTTTAGTGAATGCGAAATAAACAAGATGACAGGCAACGGTATATTGTACTTTTAAATAATAATGTATTAATAAAATATGCACGGTAGCATCTTTTGTTTATTTATTACCTTTATCGTCACACCAACAGTATTTTAGTTATCTGGAGACATTGCCAACTTGAAGACAGTAAAGTGCTACTTTCAATGTGTATAGCATGCCATAAACACCTGGTATGATACCACTCCCAGTCACATTATGGGGCTATACCACTACTATTTCTACGACTATGGTATGTATAGCAATTGTTTCCCAATGTGCATAAAATCGCGGGGATGTACACCTTAAGATGCTGTTTTCGTAGACATGTTGAACGAGACAAAACCGATGTATTAGACATAAGCTGTCAGACGCTATTTCCAGATTTCAAGCAACATGGTTATGTCAACGAAACACGTCTGGAATAAAAGTGTTATTGAAAAGGTCAGACAAGACATTGATTTTGCCAAGACATGCCTAATGTGAGATGAAAACAACAAAAGACAGATGGAGGTAAATTTCTGCCATATATTTCTATAAGAATGTAACGAACAAATTCAAACTAAGAGAATGTTTGATTTCAACGGTATAATACACTCTTGAACAACATATGCATGCTGCACAATAGAAAAAAACATTTATATCAGCTTGAAGAAAACACGGCATGCGAAAGTCGTTCTCCTCTGATTTCTTTGCAACGCCATGTTAGTGTTTCATTCATACTTCTGATACTTAATGTTAGACAATGCAAGGAGTTTATTGTCAGAAGCAACAATGTTTTGTCAACTAAACATGTACTGAAACACATTAGAGACAAAACAAGCAAACAATTCATCCATTTGACCGAACACGGCCCGTCTTAAGGGTTTAATTAAACAGATTATATAAAATCGGGACATAAAGTTCGAGCTATTTTTCTACCTAAAGACATTCCTTTAGCTGTTTGTCGGTTGTCAAGAACATGGAATTTTGATTTAACATTTCTTTGAAAAGATCCATTTTAAAGATTCAATCAATAATATTTTTACTATTATAAGGAAAACATCTTACAATTATACATGGCTAAGATTACAAGTGCCATATTTTGGAAAACTTTATACGTGGATGTAATAACGCCATTAGAGAGACCTGAAAACATCGGTATGTCCGTATAAATGATATTATGTGATCAGTTAGTGCTATACATAGATAGATACATACAATTTGTCCTCTAGTATGTCTTTCAGCAGAAACAAACAACCGACATTTACCTCTAGTATGTCTGTCAACAGAAACAAACAACCGATCTTTACCTCTAGTATGTCTTTCAGCAGAAACAAACAACCGATCTTTACCTCTAGTATGTCTTTCAGCAGAAACAAACAACCGATCTTTACCTCTAGTATGTCTTTCAGCAGAAACAAACAATCGACATTTACCTCTAATATGTCTTTCAGCAGAAACAAACAACCGATCTTTACCTCTAGTATGTCTTTCAGCAGAAACAAACAACCGATCTTTACCTCTAGTATGTCTTTCAGCAGAAACAAACAATCGACATTTACCTCTAGTATGTCTTTCAGCAGAAACAAACAACCGATCTTTACCTCTAGTATGTGTTTCAGCAGAAACAAACAATCGACATTTACCTCTAGTATGTATTTCAACAGAAACAAACAACCGACCTTAAAATTAAAGCTTTAACTAATTAAATTTGTCTCTGTGAAAGTGTAAAAGACAATCTCTCAGTTTAGTTTTTAATAAAACTATCATTGCAACTTAGCGAACGTGCATGACATCCTAGCAAGGGATATAACTTGGCATATATATGGCACATATTCCTGCTGCGTTTATTTGTAAACTAAGCTAAGTACTCGCAGAGAAAATGTAATTATTTAGTTAGTAAATACTATTTACACAAAATATTGACCTCAAGTAAATCATCGGTCAATAATGTAATAAATGTAATAATGTAACTGAAATGAATACAATCTATTTTTGTTTCTTTTCTTCAGTTAATTGCTTGAAATTTGTTAAGCATTCTTTTGATGACTTCGAACATTTGAACATTTCCAAGAAAATCAAATAGGTTTTTACGACCAAGGTACTTACAGTTTAAAGAAAAAGGAAACCACGTTGATTTGTTAAAACAGGCTTATCTTACTGCTGCTGTCATCCCTCCACACCCCCTCCCCCCTCCCCCCCCCAAAAAAAAATAAAATAAAAAATGCTGAAGGTTATTGACGACGGTTTTGTGTACCAGTATTAACCCTTAGCTGACCTTAGGCTTATTATTAGTAAACATTCTAGCAGTATTTGGGATTTATTCCAATCCACTAATTTACTTCCTGCGAACATTACGGATTCTACAAAAAAGTGAAAATGTAAAGTCTTAATTATATATGCAAGAAGGTCATGGTCAGGTTTATGCTGGTATATTATACATAAAAGAGAAATGTCAGTACTCACATTGAAAGATGCATTTCTTTCTGGCGAAGACTAGAGACCTTCGTTCAATTTTCGAGAGAATATTTTCCACATCAATGCTGTCATACTTTGAGTTCAGATCCGTCTCAAATTCAGTCATATCCGTTAAATTTGAATGTTCACTTTCAAAATACGAGGTCAAAGATCATTGACTCTTTAATAAAGTCACAGAATTAAATTTTAAACGTTAAACTTGAAATATTCCAACAAGGCTGCTTGCTCAATTAAACACATGTTTTCATGTGGATACAGTCTGACATGGACACGAGTTACTGACACTTAAAGATCTAATGTATTCAAAAGTAATATTTTCACCGCTCTAAGCGTAATAATAATCGAATAATAAAATTATTTGTCACATTTATATGTTTTCTTCTCCGTACTTGGACACAGATAATTATACCAGCATGGTAGAATACGCACTAGCTATCGATGATACAAGAGCCCTTTGTGATTCCTCTGTTAATCCACGGACACCACACCTGTCCCAGGGCTATGTACTGCATGCACTGAGCGCGCACACATTATGTAACTACCTTGAAAGCTTGATAGGTTTTCCCTACACCAAAAGCATTGCTAATAAACACTCGCATTACTTCCCTCTTTTCCGAAACATCTAGTTTCCGACTGTCGCAAAGCTGATAAAACAACCCGAATGTTTACCGGCAATGGTATACCAGATCCCAGAGAAAGCTGCTTTTTCCATGGTGTTTGAAATGTGACTTGATTTTCCTACCCTTTCTATTGAGAAAGGGAAACAAGCTCCCAGTGTATAAACATTCCGACTGCTCCTTTCTTAGGTTATCCACGCAGTGGAAGTTCGGATCCGACTTCCAAAAACCGATGATCAGGAAAACATCTGTAAGCGTTTGCAGCAGACAAACCACTTACAATACAGCAAGTATGTAAGCGTCTAGATGCGGACTCATGAAATGGTAAACAGCAGGGGAAAATTCCTACAAGAAATACATTCAGCGGCGGAATTAGAGCAGTACCGCGTGCTATCCCTCGTAGATATCTCCGTAAAAGTCCGGTAATTATCGTAAATAATCGGGGATTTTCGTTTTTACATATTAAATATGTTGAAATTTGCAGGACCTTATTTTTTGTGAATAGAAATATTTTTATTTTTTAAACGTGGTATTAGACAGTTTGGACCAGATTGTTTTCTCCCAAATCATATCAATTATTAAAAAGATGCCACAAAATGATTTTTATTGATGTCCTATATCTATATAAAAAGTGAAGCATAACACCACACTCATCATTACAAACATGTTACTCCTATCTTAGCCAGGCTGCACAATTAGCTATTTTTAACTGAAAAACCACGTGGCCAGTTACTTTTGAGATCACGTTAAAAAGCCATCCGTTCAAAAAATCTATTTATTTCGTGTTTATTCATCGATTTAGAAAAATTAAAAATTTTAAACGAAAATGTCACGATTTGTACTGTCTAATAATTGAAAAGTGAAATCGTCTTTTTAGTCACAAAAGCATAGTGTTTTTTTCTTCTGAAATTGTGGCCACCTTCCTCCAAACAGGGGAAAGGTTTGTTGTAATTGTTTTTTATATAAACGAACTGTCGGATACCACTTTTAATGGCAAAAACTTCACTGGACTTGTTCAACCGTGGACGCGACTTATTCTAGTTAATTCATGTCAGGCAAATACGGGGTAATGTGACTCGGTGTAACATGCATCAAAAACACCACTGTCCCAGTGCCAGGATAATGCGACTGCTGTATCATCAATCTAAGCATTCACACTCGAGCATCAAGAAACTGCGACTCGATGTTACAGGATTCCGTCCATTAATGAACCAGTATTAAAATAATTTGACTGGCTGTGGCATCATACCAGACAATCACAGTCCAGTATCAGGATAATGTGACTGGGTGTGGAATCACGCCAGACAATCACAGTCCAGAATCAGGATAATGTGATTGGGTGTAGCATAATGCCAGACATTCACAGTCCAGTATCAGGATAATGTGACTGGGTGTGGCATAATGCCAGACATTCACAGTCCAGTATCAGAATAATGTGACTGGGTGTGGCATAATGCCAGACAATCACAGTCCAGTATCAGGATAATGTGACTAGGTGTGGCATAATGCCAGACAATCACAGTCCCGTATCAGGATAATGTGACTGGGTGTGGCATTATGCCAGACAATCACAGTCCAATATCAGGATAATGTGACTGGATGTGGCATTATGCCAGACAATCAAGACCCAGTGTCAGGATAATGGTATTGTGAATGGCATCATGCTAGACAATCAAGGCCCTGTGTCAGCATTATGTGATTGTGAATGGCATCATGCCAGACAATCAAGGCCCTGTGTCAGGATAATGGTATTTTGAATGGCATCATGCTACACAATCAAGGCCCTATGACAACATTATGTGATTGTGAATGGCACCAAGCTAGACAATCAAGGCCCTGTGTCAGCATTATGTGATTGTGAATGGCATCATGCCAGACAATCAAGGCCCTGTGTCAGGATAATGGTATTGTGAATGGCATCATGCTAGACAATCAAGGCCTTGTGTCAGCATTATGTGATTGTGAATGGCATCATGCCAGACAATCAAGGTCCAGTGTCAGGATAATGGTATTGTGAATGGCATCATGCTAGACAATCAAGGCCCTGTGTCAGCATTTTGTGATTGTGAATGGCATCATGCTAGACAATCAAGGCCCAGTGTCAGGATAATGGTATTGTGAATGGCATCATGCTAGACAATCAAGGCCCTGTGTCAGCATTATGTGATTGTCAATGGCATCATGCCAGACAATCAACGCCCTGTGTCAGGATAATGGTATTGTGAATGGCATCATGCTAGACAATTAAGGCCTTGTGTCAGCATTATGTGATTGTGAATGGCATCATGCCAGACAATCAAGGCCCAGTGTCATGATAATGGTATTGTGAATAGCATCAGGCTAGACAATCAAGGCCCAGTGTCAGGATAATGGTATTGTGAATGGCATCGTGCTAGACAATCAAGGTCCTGTGTCAGCATTATGTGATTGTGAATGGCATCATGCCAGACAATCAAGGCCCTGTGTCAGGATAATGGTATTGTGAATGGCATCATGCTAGACAATCAAGGCCTTGTGTCAGCATTATGTGATTGTGAATGGCATCATGCCAGACAATCAAGGTCCAGTGTCAGGATAATGGTATTGTGAATGGCATCATGCTAGACAATCAAGGCCCTGTGTCAGCATTATGTGATTGTGAATGGCATCATGCTAGACAATCAAGGCCCAGTGTCAGGATAATGGTATTGTGAATGGCATCATGCTAGACAATCAAGGCCCTGTGTCAGCATTATGTGATTGTCAATGGCATCATGCCAGACAATCAACGCCCTGTGTCAGGATAATGGTATTGTGAATGGCATCATGCTAGACAATCAAGGCCTTGTGTCAGCATTATGTGATTGTGAATGGCATCATGCCAGACAATCAAGGCCCAGTGTCATGATAATGGTATTGTGAATAGCATCAGGCTAGACAATCAAGGCCCAGTGTCAGGATAATGGTATTGTGAATGGCATCGTGCTAGACAATCAAGGTCCTGTGTCAGCATTATGTGATTGTGAATGGCATCATGCCAGACAATCAAGGCCCAGTGTCAGCATTATGTGATTGTGAATGGCATCATGCCAGACAATCAAGGCCCAGTGTCAGGATAATGTGACTGGGCGTGGCGTCATGCTAGCCAATCAATGTCCACTATCAGGATACTGTGACTGGGCGTGGCATCATGCCAGACAATCAATGTCCATTATCAAGATACTGTGACTGGACGTGGCATCATGCCAGACTATCACAGTCCACTATCAGGATACTGTGAGTGGGTGTGGCATCATGCCAGACTATCACAGTCCACTATCAGGATACTGTGACGGGCGTGGCATCATGTCAGACAATCAATGTCCATTATCAAGATACTGTGACTGGGTGTGGCATCATGCCAGACTATCACAGTCCACTATCAGGATACTGTGAGTGGGTGTGGCATCATACCAGACAATCAATGTCCACTATCAGGATACGGTGACTGGGTGTGGCATCATGCCAGACTATCACAGTCCACTATCAGGATACTGTGACTGGGTGTGGCATCATGCCAGACTATCACAGTCCACTATCAGGATACTGTGACGGGCGTGGCATCATGCCAGACTATCAAAGTCGAGTATCAGGATAATGTGACTGAGTGTGGCATCATACCAGACTATCACAGTCCACTATCAGGATACTGTGACTGGGCGTGGCATCATGCCAGACAATCAATGTCCAGTATCAGGATACTGTGACTGGGTGTGGCATCATACCAGACAATAACAGTCCACTATCAGGATACTGTGACTGGGTGTGGCATCATACCAGACAATAACAGTCCACTATCAGGATACTGTGACTGAGTGTGGCATCATACCAGACAATAACAGTCCACTATCAGGATACTGTGACTGGGCGTGGCATCATACCAGACAATCAATGTCCACTATCAGGATACTGTGACTGGGCGTGGCATCATACCAGACTATCACAGTCCACTATCAGGATACTGTGACTGGGTGTGGCATCATACCAGACAATCAATGTCCACTAACAAGATAATGTGACTGGGCGTGGCATTATGCCAGACAATCACAGTCCACTATCAGGATACTGTGACTGGGCGTGGCATCATACCAGACAATAAATGTCCACTAACAAGATAATGTGACTGGGCGTGGCATTATGCCAGACTATCACAGTCCACTATCAGGATACTGTGACTGAGTGTGGCATCATACCAGACAATAAATGTCCACTATCAGGATACTGTGACTGGGCGTGGCATCATACCAGACAATAACAGTCCACTATCAGGATACTGTGACTGGGCGTGGCATCATACCAGACAATAAATATCCACTAACAAGATAATGTGACTGGGCGTGGCATTATGCCAGACTATCACAGACCACTATCAGGATACTGTGACTGAGTGTGGCATCATACCAGACAATAAATGTCCACTATCAGGATACTGTGACTGGGCGTGGCATCATACCAGACAATAACAGTCCACTATCAGGATACTGTGACTGGGCGTGGCATCATACCAGACAAGCAATGTCCACTAACAAGATAATGTGACTGGGCGTGGCATTATGCCAGACTATCACAGTCCACTATCAGGATACTGTGACTGAGTGTGGCATCATACCAGACAATAAATATCCACTTTCAGGATACTGTGACTGGGCGTGGCATCATACCAGACAATCAATGTCCACTAACAAGATAATGTGACTGGGCGTGGCATCATGCCAGACTATCACAGTCCACTATCAGGATAATGTGACTGGGTGTGGCATCATACCAGACAATAAATGTCCACTATCAGGATACTGTGACTGGGCGTGGCATCATACCAGACAATCACAGTCCACTATCAGGATACTGTGACTGGGCGTGGCATCATGCCAGACAATCAATGTCCACTAACAAGATAATGTGACTGGGCGTGGCATTATGCCAGACTATCACAGTCCACTATCAGGATACTGTGACTGAGTGTGGCATCATACCAGACAATAAATATCCACTATCAGGATACTGTGACTGGGCGTGGCATCATACCAGACAATCAATGTCCACTAACAAGATAATGTGACTGGGCGTGGCATCATGCCAGACTATCACAGTCCACTATCAGGATAATGTGACTGGGTGTGGCATCATACCAGACAATAAATGTCCACTATCAGGATACTGTGACTGGGCGTGGCATCATACCAGACAATCACAGTCCACTATCAGGATAATGTGACTGGGTGTGGCATCATGCCAGACTATCACAGTCCACTATCAGGATACTGTGACTGGGTGTGGCATCATGCCAGACTATCACAGTCCACTATCAGGATACTGTGACTGGGTGTGGCATCATGCCAGACTATCACAGTCCACTATCAGGATAATGTGACTGGGCGTGGCATCATACCAGACAATCAATGTCCACTAACAAGATAATGTGACTGGGCGTGGCATCATGCCAGACTATCACAGTCCACTATCAGGATACTGTGACTGAGTGTGGCATCATACCAGACAATCACAGTCCACTATCAGGATAATGTGACTGGGTGTGGCATCATGCCAGACAATCACAGTCCACTATCAGGATACTGTGACTGGGTGTGGCATCATGCCAGACTATCACAGTCCACTATCAGGATACTGTGACTGGGTGTGGCATCATACCAGACAATCAATGTCCACTATCAGGATACTGTGACTGGGCGTGGCATCATGCCAGACAAGAAATGTCCACTATCAGGATACTGTGACTGGGCGTGGCATCATGCCAGACTATCACAGTCCACTATCAGGATACTGTGACTGGGTGTGGCATCATACCAGACAATCAATGTCCACTAACAAGATAATGTGACTGGGCGTGGCATTATGCCAGACAATCACAGTCCACTATCAGGATACTGTGACTGGGCGTGGCATCATGCCAGACAATAAATGTCCACTATCAGGATACTGTGACTGGGCGTGGCATCATGCCAGACTATCACAGTCCACTATCAGGATACTGTGACTGGGCGTGGCATCATGCCAGACTATCACAGTCCAGTATCAGGATACTGTGACTGGGCGTGGCATTATGCCAGACAATCACAGTCCACTATCAGGATACTGTGACTGGGCGTGGCATCATGCCAGACAATAAATGTCCACTATCAGGATACTGTGACTGGGCGTGGCATCATGCCAGACTATCACAGTCCACTATCAGGATACTGTGACTGGGCGTGGCATCATGCCAGACTATCACAGTCCACTATCAGGATACTGTGACTGGGCGTGGCAGCATACCAGACAATCACAGTCCAGTATCAGGATACTGTGACTGGGCGTGGCAGCATACCAGACAATCACAGTCCAGTATCAGGATACTGTGACTGGGCGTGGCATCATACCAGACAATCACAGTCCAGTATCAGGATACTGTGACTGAGTGTGGCATCATACCAGACAATCACAGTCCAGTATCAGGATACTGTGACTGAGTGTGGCATCATACCAGACAATTACAGTCCACTATCAGGATACTGTGACTGGGCGTGGCATCATACCAGACAATAAATGTCCACTATCAGGATACTGTGATGGGCGTGGCATCATGCCAGACATTCACGGCCCAATATCAGAACAATTTGACTGGGTTAGGCATGATGGCAGACATTTAGAGTCCAGTATCAGGATAATGTGACTGGGTGTGGCATAATGCCAGACATTCATGACCCAGTGTCAGGATAATGTGACTGGGTGTGGCAGTATGCTAGACAATCACAGTCCAGTATCAGGATAATGAGACTGGGTGTGGCATAATGCCAGACATTCATGACCCAGTGTCAGGATAATGAGACTGGATGTGGCAGTATGCCAGACAATCACAGTCCAGTATCAGGATAATGTGACTGGGTGTGGCAGTATGCCAGACATTCAAAGTCAAGTATCAGGATAATGTGACTGGGTGTGGCATCATGCCAGACAATCACGGTCCTGTATCAGGATAATTTGGCTGTGCGTGGCATCATGCCAGACAATCACGGTCCAGTATCAGTATAATGTTACTGGGTGTGGCATCATACCAGACATTCGTGACCCAGTGTAAGGATAATGTGACAGGGTGTGGCATAATGCCAGTCAATCAAAACTCATTGTCAGGATAATGTGACAGTGTGTGGGATCATGCCAGACAATCAAGACCCAGTGTCAGGATAATGTGACAGGGTGTGGAATAATGCCAGACAATCAAATTTCATTGTCAGGATTATGTGACAGTGTGTGGGATCATGCCAGACAATCTAGACCCAGTATCAGGATAATGTGACTGGGCGTGGCATTATGACAGACTATCACAGTCCAGTATCAGGATAATGTGACTGGGTGTGGCATTTTGCCAGACAATCACAGTCCAGTATCAGGATAATGTGACTGGGTGTGGCATTATGCCAGACAATCAAGACCCAGTGTCAGGATAATATGACTGGGTGTGGCATAATGCCAGACAATCAAAACTCATTGTCAGGATTATGTGACAGTGTGTGGGATCATGCCAAACAATCAAGACCCAGTGTCAGGATAATGTGACAGGGTGTGGCATGATGCCAGACAATGAAAACTCATTGTCAGGATTATGTGACAGTGTGTGGGATCATGTCAGACAATCAAGACCCAGTATCAGGATAATGTGACTAGGTGTGGCATTATGCCAAACTATCACAGTCCAGTATCAGGATAATGTGACTGGGTGTGGCATTATGCCAGAAAATCAAGACCCAGTATCAGAATAATGTGACTGGGTGCGGCACTATGGCAGACAATCACAGTCCAGTATCAGGATAATGTGACTGGGTGTGGCATTATGCCAGACAATCACAGTCCAGTATCAGGATAATGTGACTGGGTGTGGCATTATGCCAGACAATCACAGTCCCGTATCAGGATAATGTGACTGGGTGTGGCATTATGCCAGACAATCACAGTCCAATATCAGGATAATGTGACTGGATGTGGCATTATGCCAGACAATCAAGACCCAGTGTCAGGATAATGGTATTGTGAATGGCATCATGCTAGACAATCAAGGCCCTGTGTCAGCATTATGTGATTGTGAATGGCATCATGCCAGACAATCAAGGCCCTGTGTCAGGATAATGGTATTTTGAATGGCATCATGCTACACAATCAAGGCCCTATGACAACATTATGTGATTGTGAATGGCACCAAGCTAGACAATCAAGGCCCTGTGTCAGCATTATGTGATTGTGAATGGCATCATGCTAGACAATCAAGGCCTTGTGTCAGCATTATGTGATTGTGAATGGCATCATGCCAGACAATCAAGGTCCAGTGTCAGGATAATGGTATTGTGAATGGCATCATGCTAGACAATCAAGGCCCTGTGTCAGCATTATGTGATTGTGAATGGCATCATGCTAGACAATCAAGGCCCAGTGTCAGGATAATGGTATTGTGAATGGCATCATGCTAGACAATCAAGGCCCTGTGTCAGCATTATGTGATTGTCAATGGCATCATGCCAGACAATCAACGCCCTGTGTCAGGAAAATGGTATTGTGAATGGCATCATGCTAGACAATCAAGGCCTTGTGTCAGCATTATGTGATTGTGAATGGCATCATGCCAGACAATCAAGGCCCAGTGTCATGATAATGGTATTGTGAATAGCATCAGGCTAGACAATCAAGGCCCAGTGTCAGGATAATGGTATTGTGAATGGCATCGTGCTAGACAATCAAGGTCCTGTGTCAGCATTATGTGATTGTGAATGGCATCATGCCAGACAATCAAGGCCCAGTGTCAGCATTATGTGATTGTGAATGGCATCATGCCAGACAATCAAGGCCCAGTGTCAGGATAATGTGACTGGGCGTGGCGTCATGCTAGCCAATCAATGTCCACTATCAGGATACTGTGACTGGGCGTGGCATCATGCCAGACAATCAATGTCCATTATCAAGATACTGTGACTGGACGCGGCATCATGCCAGACTATCACAGTCCACTATCAGGATACTGTGAGTGGGTGTGGCATCATGCCAGACTATCACAGTCCACTATCAGGATACTGTGACGGGCGTGGCATCATGTCAGACAATCAATGTCCATTATCAAGATACTGTGACTGGGTGTGGCATCATGCCAGACTATCACAGTCCACTATCAGGATACTGTGAGTGGGTGTGGCATCATACCAGACAATCAATGTCCACTATCAGGATACTGTGACTGGGTGTGGCATCATGCCAGACTATCACAGTCCACTATCAGGATACTGTGACTGGGTGTGGCATCATGCCAGACTATCACAGTCCACTATCAGGATACTGTGACGGGCGTGGCATCATGCCAGACTATCACAGTCGAGTATCAGGATAATGTGACTGAGTGTGGCATCATACCAGACTATCACAGTCCACTATCAGGATACTGTGACTGGGCGTGGCATCATACCAGACAATCAATGTCCAGTATCAGGATACTGTGACTGGGTGTGGCATCATACCAGACAATAACAGTCCACTATCAGGATACTGTGACTGGGTGTGGCATCATACCAGACAATAACAGTCCACTATCAGGAAACTGTGACTGAGTGTGGCATCATACCAGACAATAACAGTCCACTATCAGGATACTGTGACTGGGCGTGGCATCATACCAGACAATCAATGTCCACTATCAGGATACTGTGACTGGGCGTGGCATCATACCAGACTATCACAGTCCACTATCAGGATACTGTGACTGGGTGTGGCATCATACCAGACAATCAATGTCCACTAACAAGATAATGTGACTGGGCGTGGCATTATGCCAGACAATCACAGTCCACTATCAGGATACTGTGACTGGGCGTGGCATCATACCAGACAATAAATGTCCACTAACAAGATAATGTGACTGGGCGTGGCATTATGCCAGACTATCACAGTCCACTATCAGGATACTGTGACTGAGTGTGGCATCATACCAGACAATAAATGTCCACTATCAGGATACTGTGACTGGGCGTGGCATCATACCAGACAATAACAGTCCACTATCAGGATACTGTGACTGGGCGTGGCATCATACCAGACAATAAATATCCACTAACAAGATAATGTGACTGGGCGTGGCATTATGCCAGACTATCACAGACCACTATCAGGATACTGTGACTGAGTGTGGCATCATACCAGACAATAAATGTCCACTATCAGGATACTGTGACTGGGCGTGGCATCATACCAGACAATAACAGTCCACTATCAGGATACTGTGACTGGGCGTGGCATCATACCAGACAAGCAATGTCCACTAACAAGATAATGTGACTGGGCGTGGCATTATGCCAGACTATCACAGTCCACTATCAGGATACTGTGACTGAGTGTGGCATCATACCAGACAATAAATATCCACTATCAGGATACTGTGACTGGGCGTGGCATCATACCAGACAATCAATGTCCACTAACAAGATAATGTGACTGGGCGTGGCATCATGCCAGACTATCACAGTCCACTATCAGGATAATGTGACTGGGTGTGGCATCATACCAGACAATAAATGTCCACTATCAGGATACTGTGACTGGGCGTGGCATCATACCAGACAATCACAGTCCACTATCAGGATACTGTGACTGGGCGTGGCATCATGCCAGACAATCAATGTCCACTAACAAGATAATGTGACTGGGCGTGGCATTATGCCAGACTATCACAGTCCACTATCAGGATACTGTGACTGAGTGTGGCATCATACCAGACAATAAATATCCACTATCAGGATACTGTGACTGGGCGTGGCATCATACCAGACAATCAATGTCCACTAACAAGATAATGTGACTGGGCGTGGCATCATGCCAGACTATCACAGTCCACTATCAGGATAATGTGACTGGGTGTGGCATCATACCAGACAATAAATGTCCACTATCAGGATACTGTGACTGGGCGTGGCATCATACCAGACAATCACAGTCCACTATCAGGATAATGTGACTGGGTGTGGCATCATGCCAGACTATCACAGTCCACTATCAGGATACTGTGACTGGGTGTGGCATCATGCCAGACTATCACAGTCCACTATCAGGATACTGTGACTGCGTGTGGCATCATGCCAGACTATCACAGTCCACTATCAGGATAATGTGACTGGGCGTGGCATCATACCAGACAATCAATGTCCACTAACAAGATAATGTGACTGGGCGTGGCATCATGCCAGACAATCACAGTCCACTATCAGGATACTGTGACTGGGTGTGGCATCATGCCAGACTATCACAGTCCACTATCAGGATACTGTGACTGAGTGTGGCATCATACCAGACAATCACAGTCCACTATCAGGATAATGTGACTGGGTGTGGCATCATGCCAGACAATCACAGTCCACTATCAGGATACTGTGACTGGGTGTGGCATCATGCCAGACTATCACAGTCCACTATCAGGATACTGTGACTGGGTGTGGCATCATACCAGACAATCAATGTCCACTATCAGGATACTGTGACTGGGCGTGGCATCATGCCAGACAATAAATGTCCACTATCAGGATACTGTGACTGGGCGTGGCATCATGCCAGACTATCACAGTCCACTATCAGGATACTGTGACTGGGTGTGGCATCATACCAGACAATCAATGTCCACTAACAAGATAATGTGACTGGGCGTGGCATTATGCCAGACAATCACAGTCCACTATCAGGATACTGTGACTGGGCGTGGCATCATGCCAGACAATAAATGTCCACTATCAGGATACTGTGACTGGGCGTGGCATCATGCCAGACTATCACAGTCCACTATCAGGATACTGTGACTGGGCGTGGCATCATGCCAGACTATCACAGTCCAGTATCAGGATACTGTGACTGGGCGTGGCATTATGCCAGACAATCACAGTCCACTATCAGGATACTGTGACTGGGCGTGGCATCATGCCAGACAATAAATGTCCACTATCAGGATACTGTGACTGGGCGTGGCATCATGCCAGACTATCACAGTCCACTATCAGGATACTGTGACTGGGCGTGGCATCATACCAGACTATCACAGTCCACTATCAGGATACTGTGACTGGGCGTGGCAGCATACCAGACAATCACAGTCCAGTATCAGGATACTGTGACTGGGCGTGGCAGCATACCAGACAATCACAGTCCAGTATCAGGATACTGTGACTGGGCGTGGCATCATACCAGACAATCACAGTCCAGTATCAGGATACTGTGACTGAGTGTGGCATCATACCAGACAATCACAGTCCAGTATCAGGATACTGTGACTGAGTGTGGCATCATACCAGACAATTACAGTCCACTATCAGGATACTGTGACTGGGCGTGGCATCATACCAGACAATAAATGTCCACTATCAGGATACTGTGATGGGCGTGGCATCATGCCAGACATTCACGGCCCAATATCAGAACAATTTGACTGGGTTAGGCATGATGGCAGACATTTAGAGTCCAGTATCAGGATAATGTGACTGGGTGTGGCATAATGCCAGACATTCATGACCCAGTGTCAGGATAATGTGACTGGGTGTGGCAGTATGCTAGACAATCACAGTCCAGTATCAGGATAATGAGACTGGGTGTGGCATAATGCCAGACATTCATGACCCAGTGTCAGGATAATGAGACTGGATGTGGCAGTATGCCAGACAATCACAGTCCAGTATCAGGATAATGTGACTGGGTGTGGCAGTATGCCAGACATTCAAAGTCAAGTATCAGGATAATGTGACTGGGTGTGGCATCATGCCAGACAATCACGGTCCTGTATCAGGATAATTTGGCTGTGCGTGGCATCATGCCAGACAATCACGGTCCAGTATCAGTATAATGTTACTGGGTGTGGCATCATACCAGACATTCGTGACCCAGTGTAAGGATAATGTGACAGGGTGTGGCATAATGCCAGTCAATCAAAACTCATTGTCAGGATAATGTGACAGTGTGTGGGATCATGCCAGACAATCAAGACCCAGTGTCAGGATAATGTGACAGGGTGTGGAATAATGCCAGACAATCAAAATTCATTGTCAGGATTATGTGACAGTGTGTGGGATCATGCCAGACAATCTAGACCCAGTATCAGGATAATGTGACTGGGCGTGGCATTATGACAGACTATCACAGTCCAGTATCAGGATAATGTGACTGGGTGTGGCATTTTGCCAGACAATCACAGTCCAGTATCAGGATAATGTGACTGGGTGTGGCATTATGCCAGACAATCAAGACCCAGTGTCAGGATAATATGACTGGGTGTGGCATAATGCCAGACAATCAAAACTCATTGTCAGGATTATGTGACAGTGTGTGGGATCATGCCAAACAATCAAGACCCAGTGTCAGGATAATGTGACAGGGTGTGGCATGATGCCAGACAATGAAAACTCATTGTCAGGATTATGTGACAGTGTGTGGGATCATGTCAGACAATCAAGACCCAGTATCAGGATAATGTGACTAGGTGTGGCATTATGCCAAACTATCACAGTCCAGTATCAGGATAATGTGACTGGGTGTGGCATTATGCCAGAAAATCAAGACCCAGTATCAGAATAATGTGACTGGGTGCGGCACTATGGCAGACAATCACAGTCCAGTATCAGGATAATGTGACTGGGTGTGGCATTATGCCAGACAATCACAGTCCAGTATCAGGATAATGTGACTGGGTGTGGCATTATGCCAGACAATCACAGTCCAGTATCAGGATAATGTGACTAGGTGTGGCATTATGCCAGACAATCTCAGTCCAGTATCAGGATAATGTGACTGGGTGTGGCATAATACCAGACAATCACAGTCCAGTATCAGGATAATGTGACTGGGTGTGGCATAATGCCAGACAATCACAATCAAGTGTCAGGATAATGTGACTGGGTGTGGCATTATGCCAGACAATCACAGTCCAGTATCAGGATAATGTGACTGGGTGTGGCATCATACCAGACAATCACAGTCCAGTATCAGGATAATGTGAGTGGGTGTGGCATCATACCAGACAATCACAGTCCAGTATCAGGATATTGTGAGTGGGTGTGGCATCATACCAGACAATCACAGTCCAGTATCAGGATAATGTGACTGGGCGTGGCATCACGCCAGACAATCACAGTCCAGTATCAGGATAATGTGACTGGGTGTGGCATCATACCGGTAATCACAGTCCAGTATCAGGATAATGTGACTGGGTGTGGCATCATACCAGACAATCACAGTCCAGTATCAGGATAATGTGATTGGGTGTGGCATCATACCAGACAATCACAGTCCAGTATCAGGATAATGTGACTGAGTGTGGCATCATACCAGACAATTACAGTCCAGTATCAGGATACTGTGAGTGGGTGTGGCATCATACCAGACAATCACAGTCCAGTATCAGGATAATGTGACTGGGCGTGGCATCACGCCAGACAATCACAGTCCAGTATCAAGATAATGTGACTGGGTGTGGCATCATACCAGACAATCACAGTCCAGTATCAGGATAATGTGATTGGGTGTGGCATCATACCAGACAATCACAGTCCAGTATCAGGATAATGTGACTGAGTGTGGCATCATACCAGACAATTACAGTCCAGTATCAGGATAATGTGATTGGGTGTGGCATCACACCAGACATTCACAGTCCAGTATCAGGATAATGTGACTGGGTGTGGCATCATACCAGACAATCATAGTCAAGTATCAGGATAATGTGACTGGGCGTGGCATCATACCAGACAATCACAGTCCAGTATCAGGATAATGTGACTGGGTGTGGCATAATGCCAGACTATCAAGGTCCAGTATCAGGATAATGTGAATGGGTGTGGCATAATGCCAGACAATCACAGTCCAGTATCAGGATAATGTGACTAGGCGTGGCATTATGCCAGACAATCACAGTCCAGTATCAGGATAATGTGACTGGGTGTGGCATAATGCCAGACAATCACAGTCCAGTATCAGGATAATGTGACTGGGTGTGGCATCACGCCAGACAATCACAGTCCAGTATCAGAATAATGTGACTGGGCTTGGCATCACACCAGACAATCAAGGCCCTGTGTCAGGATAATGGTATTGTGAATGGCATCATGCTAGTCAATCAAGGCCCTGTGCCAGCATAATGTGATTGTGAATGGCATCATGCCAGACAATCAAGGCCCTATGTCAGGATAATGTGATTGTGAATGGCATCCTGCCAGACAATCAAGGCCCAGTGTCAGCATAATGTGACTGGGTGTGGCATCATACCAGACATTCACAGTCCAGTATCAGGATAATGTGGCTGGGTGTGGCATCACGCCAGACAATCACAGTCCAGTATCAGGATAATGTGACTGGGTGTGGCATCATACCAGACAGTCACAGTCCAGTATCAGGATAATGTGACTGGGCTTGGCATCACACCAGACAATAACAGTCCAGTATCAGGATAATGTGACTAGGCTTGGCATCACACCAGACAATCACAGTCCAGTATCAGGATAATGTGACTGGGCTTGGCATTACACCAGACAATCACAGTCCAGTATCAGGATAATGTGACTGGGCTTGGCATCACACCAGACAATCACAGTCCAGTATCAGGATAATGTGACTGGGCTTGGCATCACACCAGACAATCAAGGCCCTGTGTCAGGATAATGGTATTGTGAATGGCATCATGCCAGACAATCAAGGCCCAGTGTCAGGATAATGTGATTGTGAATGGCATCCTGCCAGACAATCAAGGCCCAGTGTCAGCATAATGTGACTGGGTGTGGCATCATACCAGACATTCACAGTCCAGTATCAGGATAATGTGGCTGGGTGTGGCATCATGCCAGACAATTACAGTCCAGTATCAGGATACTGTGACTGGATGCGATATCATGCCGGACAATCACGGTCCAGTATCAGGATAATGTGTCTGGGTGCGGCATCATGCTAGACAATCACAGCCCAGTATCATGATAATGTGCCTGGGTGTGGCATCATGCTAGACCATCGCGGTCCAGTATCATGATTATGTGCCTGGGTGCGGCATCTTGCTAGACAATCACGACCCACTGTCAGAATAATCTGACTGTGTGTGGCATAAGACCTTCACGACCCAAAATTTATCTTAAATGTTTAGAAATTATAATTGAAAAAAAACACTCTTGTTTTCTGTCCTGTTTGCAAGAAAGTTGCAGATACACAAAAATATATAAATAAATTAATTAATTGAATAGAATGTGTTTTACCGAATTAGGACCCGTATTTTATCAGGCTTAGAAAGCCCACTAAACATCCTTTCCCCGCGTGCAAATTTCAGTAAGTATTCCATATATAGGTGTCGCACTCCAGCGCGTCGCCAATAAAACAAGCACATGTGTATGTCAACCATGACCTCTGAGCTGTGACCTTTGGGCCAGCCTATTCGCGGTCGCTAAGGTAGTTAAAGTAGAAACATAACGGACAATAGGTTGCGCGTGAGTTATACAGCAACGCCCCACTGCAAAAGTAACCTGTATGGGATAACATTTCCAGTTTGCTAGTATGGGTCTAGTCGTTACACCCTATAACATATTGGGAAATTGTTGTGTTATGTTCTAGGCATCCTCATTACATTAGTTTGTGCGTTTATTGGTTTCATCGTCCCACCGTAGTTTCAGTTATCTGGAGACGGTGTTCAATTGACGCAGATATAGTGCTGCCTTCACTTTGTATAGCAAGCCGTGAACACCTGGCATGATACCACACCCAGTCACATTATCCTGACACCGGGTCAACCCTTGTGGAAGTACCCTTATATTTGCTTTAGCGTTAGCAAGGGAGCTGCTATATAACTACCATTTTTAACGACTGAGGTATATCGCGGTCCGGGATCGAGCCCAGGGCCTCCCGTACCAGGAGCCGACGCTCTACCGACTGCGCTACCAAATCCGGTTAGTACATTTGTGTCGTGTAATCCTCATGTTGGACATTGTTGTACGCACAAATGCCAAACATATATATCCTTATATACCATTTTGTACACTTCCTGTTGGTTGGTAAAAAAGTAAAATAAATATGTCTCAAAATATGAGCATATTAGACCACTGGACAACTCAACTTGACAACATTGCGCTTAATTGGACGAGTCCAAATTATGTAAATTTGTTTTCTGCCCAATGCTCGTTGTTGAACTATACACGTTAGTAAATAATGTAGCTAAATCTGAGTTTTCCTTATAACGTCTTTCATCTGCCTGATTTGAGATCGTATAGAGTAAACTATAGGTAAAACCAATAATAAATAAATAAATACATTTATTGGTGAAGTAAGCAAAAATTCTTAATTAAGGCTCGAAATCCCAGGTCTACCTAATGTCAGCAAGGTCTATCGCTTTATTATCTACAGATTTATCCTCTTCACTATGTTAATGGCAATCTATTGTAACATCATTTTTTATTTTTGTAAAGATATCATTTCTGCTATGGGGCTCAAACCCGAAACCTTTGGACTCCACGTTTATGCTTTAGCATGTCCACATAGTCCACCACCGCCGCCTCCCCTCGCCCCCTCCCCCACCAAGGATAAAACACGTGACTAATAGATATGCACCATTGATCTAGCAAATATTGATATTTTGGTCTGATAGGTAGCTCCCATTCGCTTGTGAAATGCCTGAATAATTGAGAGCAAAATTGAACAAATGACGTATGATAATGAAGGCTTAGCATATTATATTAGTAGGAAAATGTAATCAATCTATCTGTCACCCGTTGAAAAAGTATCATAGAAAAAACAACAACATAATAATATAGTCAGAGGTACGTGTAACCTGAACTGATATCTGCATGATTTACCAGTCTATTCACGGTTATGTTCACAATATCATTATGATAAAGTACTCTCAAGTTTCGGCAGATGAAATCAATTTGCTTGAAAGTGTTATTACAAATAAGACTCTCTCAGTCGACAAGTTAAGTTCGGCCACATTCAAAATGAGTAAATATTTTGTGATATACGGTCAACGTAATTAGCAAAAAATGTTTACTAAAAATGGATGTGTTACTGAAAAAGCAAATTGGTTGCAGTTGTTATAAATAATACCGGTCAAAGGGTTTTGTAACTGCAAAAAGGAAGATGTAAATTGTTCATTGTGTTAAACGGAAAAACAAATAAGGCTAACAACTGATTATAGAGTTAAACTAAAATTTCGATTAATATAGGAGATAATAATCATGCATATATTGTCACATACTTCTACACATTTCGGACGTTCTGCTCTGCTCTCATGTTTATGCTTAGTGTGTGTTGTTGGTATAATGAAATCCAATCCGGAATTTTCGACGATGATTTTGGGAAAGTGCAAATTTTCCCACACGGATCTTACAATCTTTGGTCTGTCCTGGACCCAATGTCTGGCGTTATGCCAAGAAAGGGCGTCGTGTTCGGCCGTAAATTTCAGGCGGTCGCTCAATCAGTGTGTCCTTAATTCACAGGGAAATTTGACTCAGCTTGATTCATGCCCCGGCTTTGTCTTCTCGGAGAAGAAACATTGGACAGAGGTAAAGGAATCGCTCAACCATTGATTTTTGTAATTTCAAATTGGGATGTTTAAACATATTTTGTTACTTTATTTTGCATAAATGTCTGTTTATTTTTATTCATTTGTTCATTTGTGTCTGTTTCATATTTATGTTTTTATGTCTGTCCGATTGTATGTTTGGGCATGTGCTTGTTTCCATTCGGAGATGGTTTTCACTTATAGAAGACAAAATGATACATTTCTTGATTTTGAAACTCAAGCAATGTTGACAAGAAGTCAACCTGTAGAAGCACTATATATCTTTATAAGCTTAGCAACCACAAATGACCCATTTTCGTGTATTTTACAACCCGTGGATCGGATGCAGTATCATCGACTCGCTGGTCTTACTTCTATGCCACAAGACTTAACAACTGGGAATGTTTTAGTAACAGATGAAAAAAGTCCGTGTCTACCCGATATAAAACAGATATAAAAGTACGTGACATGTTCTATATTTACAGCAAGGATCTGCTTGCAACTGTCAACGTGAAGAGGTGTGTGAACTGGATGAAGGGCAGCAAAAGTGCAATCAGAAAGGTTATTGTATTAATGTAGTTATTTTTTATATTTTATTTTAAAAACTTGTAAGAGACAGTTTGCAAATCAACAGGGCAGATGGTATTCTTCCTTATAAACATTTTTCATTGTCGAATTCTTCACCCCTTGTCATTCTTGTGATGATAAAGATTTTTCGAATCTCTACGAGTGTAAAAATGTGAAGAAAAAGAAGAAGATGATGATAATGATGATGATAATGATGAAGATAATGATGATAATGATGTTGATGATGAAGCTGATGATGAAGCTGAAGATATAAATACGAAGATGATGATGATGACGACGATGATGATGTAAATAATTAACATTATTGTAAAGATTACTATGATTTTCGCCGACTGAGACGACGACAACGATGACGATGATAATGTTGTTGTTGTTGTTGTTGTTGTTGATGATGATGATGATGATGATGAAGATGATGATGATGATGATGATGATGATGATGATGACGACGACGTTATTTGTTGTTGATGATGATGATGGTGATGATGATGATGATGATGATGATGATGATGATGATGATGATGATGATGATGATGTACATAATGAACACTATTGTAACGATGACTGTGACTTTCTGTTCAGCCGTCTTTTGCCTTGAATTTTACTCAGAATGTGAGCATGCTCGTGTAAACGAGGATATACTGGGCAATATAAGATCTGTCGGCTCCAAGATTCTGATCAGCTGTAAAACTCCAGAGATGATTGTCAGGACACAGTCATTTACATGCAGCTTGGAGGGACGATGGCTGAATGACGTTGTGGATGAATCTGTTGTAACTGAAGGTTTGTCATGTCTATGGGGGGGGGGGGGGGGGGGGGGGTGCCTGTCATGTCAGGAAAGAATTTAACGACAAGTATGCATATTATGTTTTATGTAACATTATGAAACTTTATCCTGACTTGGAATTTCGCCTCTCATGTACATGGGTGTAATACTTATCTTTAAAAATATTGAAGAACAGTTGTGCAAATGTAAGGCTCAGACCTGACTGACATATAATTCGCTCAATTTGTTTATATATATATATATATATATATATATATATATATATATATATATATATATATATATATATATATATATATATATATATATATATATATATTATCTTCAATAATTTTATCACGTGTATTCACGTGAAATCTCACTTGTATTCTTGTGTAGACATTATTTTACCTTTCTGTATGAATAGAAAAAACTCACAGATACAGACCCCTTTCTCACATATACGCACACCATTTTAAATAAGTTAAAATATATACAATTTAAAACCGTGTTTGTTGACGTTCTTTTAACAGTGTTTGCTTCTGCCAACCAGTCTTCAATAACACATCATAATAAGCCAGCATTCTTGGCAATAGACGGAAATGCAAATGGGAATTTCTTTGATGGTTCCTGTTCAAACACCGGAGATAGTACAGTAGATCCGGATAGAAAATGGACAGGATACCTTCGATATATAAGAAGTGTTCAAGGCATAAAAATATACAATCGCAGCGACTGTTGCAGTAAGTGATTAAATCAAAATTAGCACAACGTGATGTAATTATGTCAGGATTTTCTAGGCATGTTTTATTTATTCAACTTATTAATGCGTATAGATACGATATTTAATGCAGGCACTTTTAACAATTATAACAAGTGGAGTATACAAACGTACCATTAAATGTCAAGCTCAACTGAAATAACTGATATGATAGCTATAGCAAACATGTTTATCACAACATTTTAGAACAATAAAGACACACATTTTTAGAATTTATTCCATATCGGCGTATAATTGATTGTAATAATATCATAATTTCTTAAGACAAAGGGATACCATAAATTTCTTTCTTATTTAATCAATTTGGGTCAAAATGACACGTGAGAGAAGGTTTAATCAGGTCCTTAAAGCAGTTTTTACTTGTTTTGAAAAAATCTGTATATTAGATATTTTATCTATAGTCTTAATTTAATTACGACAGAGGTTGTTTGTTCAACAAAAGAAAATGTTGATTGGAGAAAGGAGATCAAATATTAGTGTTTGTTGTGCGATGTTAAATAATTTAAGGGCCAGAGAAGTATAGTCCTTGTTTCATACTGTGCCGCATTAAATAACAACTATGTATAAACCTAAATATGTATTCATATTAGATATTGTATTGTATTGTTTTGTATTATATTATGTTATGCTATATATATGTTATATATTATATTATTTGTATTGTATTGTATTGTTTTATGTTATGTTATGTTCTCCTGTGTTATGTTATATATTATATTATATTATTGTATTGTACTGTACTTGTAGTATATTATATTACATTACATTGTATTATATTACACTATATTAACACCGCACGGTGCCTATCTGAAACATGTATAAGATTATATTCTGTTAACCGAAAACTGGGTAAACATGTATATGTAAGACTGTGTAACGTTTATATTTCTGTATAAAGTGTAGTTAAAGATTTAAAAGCAAAAAAAAAGAAACAAACACAGCAACAACAAGGTCAGTTAATTAGATTAAAAACAATGAATGCATCGTCGGTGAATAATATACGGTATAACTAGATAGAACAGCGCATAGATGTGTATTGATTTATTCTTATTTCCGGTCGTTAGTTTTCCCCTGTTTTAATGGGTTTGTTTTAGCAGTGGCCCGCTTTGTATTCAGTTAGCAATCATTTTTATGCAGTTCTACACGTTTCTGTTGTTTGTATATATAATAATACTTAGCTAATATAAACGTTATGTTTTAAGGATTGCAAGAATAATTGTTTTCCTGATACTGAGACTGTGTTAATTCGAAATGAATGAAAGGCCAAATGCGTTAACATGTGTTTCTATTACACTTTAGTGACTTACAGACCTACAGTTACAAATAGAGATGAATTTGTTATTCTTTTTCTTGAACAGTGAACCAAATATTACATCCATAATTTTCATTTTATATACCAAGTCTTTAGATCCTTATATTCCGTCATTCATTATACACTGAAATCATTTTAAATGCATTTTTCTAATGTCTTAATGTGGTAATCTAATAAACCTGATTATATCCGTTTCAATATGTTTCATGTCAGTTTTAATGAAATTGTTTTATATATTTATAAATGAGTCTATAATACATATGTTTGGATTCCCGTTGGTACTCTTCTGTATCAGTTACTTTTCAATATACATTGTTTGACCTCCGACCTTCATATTTCTTACAGAAAATGTAATCAGATTTACTTACTTTTGGATAATAATGGTACACCTGATTTTAAAAAAAATACTTTAAAGCCAGGTATTTATTTATCTCTTATGCTTCTGTTGTTGTTTTTTGTCCAAAAACATATTTTGCAATTTGTGAACATACAGCTTAGAAAGATATTTTGGGGGTGCTAGAGTTATAATGACTTCTATATTTCTTATAAGTTGTAAAAGATTTGGTTGCACCAACTCGCTTAAAAATACTTGACTTTCAGTTTTGTAAAAAACATTTAGATTTAAGACTAAAATTGCTCTGAGTAAAGAGCAATTTCAGTATTCCAGCATTTTATAAGATGCATTTTGCAACTTAAACATAACGCTTTATTTTTTCTATTCCTATGAAGGCCAGGAAAGTTATTACAGAATTTTGGCAATTTCTAGCTGACAAGAGAGACGTTTCTGTGTCTTCAAGGAAAGTGGGAGCATCTTAAGCATATTACAGTGATACTACGTGATATCATTATCAATATTACCAACTTTAATATGTTTAATATCTTTATTTCACGGATAAACGACGCTAGTCTATTTGCACAAATTATAAATAAACATTGTGATATGGGATAACCATGGCGGCAACGCCTTGCTAAAATAGAATAAACCCGACCTATTACCATTTAATAAAACAACACAATTTTATATTGTTAAACTATTTATCCGTCTCTGAAACCAAAATTATAAAGATTTTTGTACTTATATATGTCCGGACAATTAGAATTTCTTTTGGTTGTGTAGGGCTTGTAATTTCCCTTATGTTTCTGTTATGTTTCTGCTTGGTACAAAACCTTTTTGATCTGTCCTTATCCAAAAATTATATAACGGTTTTCAGCTTGTAGCAATTTCGGATGAGGCATTTTTTCAAGAAACGTCACGAAATAATATTGTTCTCCATTTTAAAAGTTGTTATAAATTAACCCCATCTTATAAAAACAAGTCTACAGCCTTACATTTTATCGTTAAAAGGTAGCTCACCTTAATATAATCCATAATAAAGTTATGTCAGAAGAAAATGTCCAAATTCAGACAAGAAAAAGACAAACCTGGCCTTTTCATACTTTTCATTAGCTGCCAAAATGATAGCATATAAATTAAATTAAGCAATATAAATTTACACCAAAAGTTGTATAACTGCCTTTTCCTTTTTTAATTTTCAGCCTTGTCTACATTTTCTGATTATTCAAGGGTCAAGGGTCATTATTTGCTTTTATGAATAATTTAGTCAGTCAGTGATCTTGATATTTTTTCATTTAAACAGAATTATTTATAATTCTTTTCACTGTCATATACCCACTTCGCTCGACCAGTTCAAGGTGAAAACATGTGTTTACATGTGTTTGAGTCTCATTGCAAGATGAGCTTTGATGTTCTTGTAAGGCACCTGACAAACGGAACAGGGGCGCCCATGGTGTAGTGGTAGTCTCGCCAACTTGTAACTTCTCTGACTGCTTAGCCTCTTACCGCGTTGGTTTGAGTCCCATTCGGGGTGGAGGACTTAGTGTGAGAAGGTGTTCCAGCAGGTGGCTCTATTCATACATTTGTCTGGATGCTTCCTCCATAGAATAGCTTGAAGTCGCACTTAGGGTCATAATTGGTCAATGTGATGTATTTAAAACAACAACAACAATATAAACGCAGATATTTATCTAATGTCTTCTTAAACAAATGATTGTGTCATTGTGTCATATTTTGCACGACCTTAATATCGATTGTTTTTTCTTTAGGTCATCGTCTTAATGACATATCCGTCTACGTTGGGTGTGTCTTGTGTGGCAATTTCAAAGGCACTGCTCCACTTGTCATTGAGATAAAATGCGAACCAGAGAGCATTGTTGGAGGGTCCGTGACCATAGTACAAAATCTCAACGAACCTTTAACGCTGTGTGAGGTGACTGTCTTCTAAAACATTCACATATCGGTGACGGAAAAAGCGGAGAACAATGTCAGGGCACGTTTCTTCTTTCCTCTTTATAATAAAGAAAAGTTAAATATCTGTGTTTGTTTGTTTTTGTAAATGCCAAGAAAGCCACATGACCATGATGATGATGATGATTTTGCTGTTGATTATGATGATAAATAATAATAATAATAATGATGATAATAATAATAATAATAATAATAATAATAATAATAATAATAATAATAATAATAATAATAATAATAATAAGACAAGCCTTTATAAAAAAATATGCTTTTTTACTTTGACAAACAAATAAACATAAAATTAGAAAACCAAAGAGAAGTTGAAACAATACATGTTCGTTTTAGAGCGATAAGCAAAACCTGAAAACATATTTGCCAATAAATGATCAGACTAAGGCGTCTAGCACAATATGCCTGAATGTATTTTAAATGAATATGTAGCCTTCTCTTTAATTATTGTTAATGGGGAGGATTTGTGATGACTGATTTTATGTAAAATCTGAATCTGGAATTATGCTCTGGGTATAAGGGCGTACAGAGAAAATGTAAAAGTGACAAAAGCAAAGGGACGAGATATTTCACACTACACACGCACGCACGCACGCTTGTGCACACACACACACGCACGCACCCCCCCCCCCCCCTCCCCCCAAAAAAATAAAAATAAAAAAGAACAATTACCACACATACTGAAGGATTTTCTCACAAACAAACAGAGTAAAATCCCATTAAAGTGATAGATTTATAAAAGTATGGTTTTTTTTCCTTTCACCCTTCGTGCGTGTACATGAGGTCTATCCGAGCATTCGTATCTTGAATCTTAACTAAAGTGTAAATGTATAACAACAGATGTTAAAGGATAACATCTTTAAAAACAAAGATTTCGTGTTCTAGTTAGACACATTATTGATTCCGGTAAAGCAAAGTTTAGCCTTTAAGCAAGAGTTAAAAAGTCAGACCAACTCGAGCAAGTCGCTTAAATGTGCGTCAATTTTCTTGACAAAACGCTGGATGAATTGTATGACCAAAATAACTGACATCTCCATGTTCAATCTGTGAAAGCATAAGTCGTTTAGTCCATTTATTGAAAAATGACAATGGATGATGAATGTTTCATTAATATTTTATTATCCTGAACGAAAATTCTATTTGTTTAACTTGACAGCAATTGCATTTCATAAAAGGTTTTTCAAAATAATAGAATCAAAGACCCATGTCGATTAGATTACGTAAGCATTTTTAATTTCCATCTATTGTAACATTTTAACTACCGCTTCAGTCATTTGTGACTCTATATTGCTCAAAGTACCTTTGAACAATTACACAAAAAATTCCGCACAATTTACAATAGGAGATGATCAGTAATCTGCAGTTACGAATGTATAGATGTATCAACAAAAGTAGTCCGATCGTGCTTAATTGTATTTTAATTGTAAATTGCGGTTTTCACAATGTTTTAACATTGATTGTATTAATAATACATATTATAAATTCGGATTTTTGTCGGAAATTTAAGTTTTAATCGTATGCTATTTTTCATTATGATTCTGGCATTTTTAACTTTACATAATTTAAAAAAGCAACGAACATACCTAGTAACGATGTCACATATTACTGTAGTAAAAGTCCTCTTACTATTTAAGACATATTGGCTGATTTCTGCTTAAATATGACTCACATTTAATCTTTCTACGACATTTATGTATACAAGTATGACCATTTGTGTTTTGTTAAGCAGTACCACACCCTGGTACCTATAGGTGGTAGGTCCTTAAATAGCTTACTATAACGTGTATAAACGGTATAATTTATCCCACTACAATAATGTGTTAAATGTAACAACTCCTGAACAAAGAACAAACAGTTTTAGTGAGTTTTTCCAAGATAACATTTTTAGTTGGCTCAATATTTCGGGTACTAGTTTAAATTGAAATTTGATATTTACATATTTATTACAAGTGCACATGTATGTGTATTTTACACTTTTATCTAAAAAGATCAATTAAAAGTGTTGTATATCGTCATCCAACTTCATATCTTGATAAAGAATATGAGAAGAAGGATCAAAAGAATGACAATCCCTACCTCCTTTAACTACAATAATGACAATAGTGATAGTGATAATCATTATTTCATGAAATCTGATCATGCTGGTGGGATATGGATGCTGATGGTCTACTGGTGGTGGTGCTGATGGTGATGATGATGATGATGATGATGATGATGATGATGATGATGATGATGATGATAATGATTTAACGGCTTGTATGTTTAAGCCCCAAACATTAATATGACTATATAAACTTGTCCTATACAGGAACGTAAATATTAATGTTGAACTGATACTGCTACCACTGCTCCAAACATATGGGTTTTTATTTTTATTTTACGCAGAATATGAGAATTTTGGCGTGAACGAGGATATACAGGGCTACTTTTTTACATGCAACTCGGTGGGCGATGGCTAAATGGCGTTGAGGATTAATCTGTTACCGGACTAATTGGAGGTTTGTCCTTTGGAAGTTTGGGTAACCGTCATGCCTGAAAACCCTTTTATTTATAAGGCACTTCCAAAATTATATAAATTATGGCAACTTCTGATAGGTATTGTTGGAGAAAATCTCAGGTGAAAATCTTAAATCTGTAAGCGCCCCCTCCACGTAACGATTTGATATTTTGAAATACGGTCTTCATTATGTTAACCATTTAAACCATTTATTTATCCTGACTTGAATTTTCACTTCCTATATGCATGTACCTTGTAATTACTTTCTTTTTAAATTAAAGAATAGTTGTTCTATCATTGCGTTGACTAAACAAATATTCCGTTTCAAATCATTATGAAACGTCTTGTATACAGTGAGAGGAAATTTTCATATAATTTTCATAAAACTGTTTCAACTATCTATTGAGATCCTTTAAGGCGTTAACATGCAAGCAAATCAATTTAAAATAGCAAAACGATAGAAATTTACGTGTTATATTTCTATTGACCGTGTTTGTTGTTGTTGTTCAGACTTTGCTTCAGCCAGCCAGTCCTCTTCAAGAAATGGCTCTGGGGGAAAGGTCGCTTGCAACAGACGATGATACAAATGGATGACATTACAGCAGATCCGGACAGAAAATGAATACCTTCGATATTTGTGAAGTGTCTGAGGTATAACTGTATGCAATCGCAGCGATTGTTGCAGTAAATGTATAAAAGCGGTTTGGGCGAAATTATTTTCAACAACATCTAATACAGCGCAAGCTGACAGAGTACTCTACTATATTGACTTGTTGGATAGTTTTCAGCATTATAGCAATATGAGAAAATACTTGCAAACAGCCTGCGATGTGATACTACCCAGATATATATCTAGGTTCTTCATCTATAAAAAGCTAAATGTAGTGACTATAACATTTATATTTTGCTTAAGCAATACTTTACATTTTTATTCTTTATGCAGATGACCGTTTGAATGATCTTTTCGCCTTCGTTGTGTCTTGTGTTGCCATTTTAAAGGGCCAGTTCCAAATGTCTTTGAGATAAAACGCGAATAGACGCGTCTATTGTGTCGGGGCATGCTTAAAATGTTAACATTAATTGTGTAGTCTCTTTAAACTAGATGTTCGATTGATTATATTATACGCATATAGACGTGAAGTTCAGATTCAAGAATGAACAATTCAGAACAGGAAGATCACATAGTGAAAGAGTGCTTCACTGACAATGCTTTGTCTACGAAGCCGAGATATGTGCCGTATTGCGCGCAGGGTCTTGCTGCCTTCTGTGGCTCTATACCCGGTTATGACAGAGGTTATTCGTATCATCTATGGTTCATTAACGGGAGTTACGGTAGTGTATGGTTGTTTAGATGTCGTTAGCTCACAACAGCTGACTACCCGGATGATAATATAACGCGAGCATAAAGTGGTCACGTGGTTTTCTCAGTGTAAAATAAGATAACTCAGCGGCGTAACTTGGATAAAAATACATTTATGTTTCCATTAAGCTAATAATAATTTATTTGGTTGCATGAAACAAAAGAAAAATGGCTCGAACCGTATGACACTCCTTTTATCTGCCGAAGCGTTTATCTCGTTCGCATTGCATTTACTTTTACATTCTTTGTCATAAGCATTACACATTAAACCCAGATGCCGGGTATAAGTGTCAATTGACCGGCCGCAATAGCTCAGGTGGTAGAGCGTCGGCTTGCGGATCGGGAGGTCATGGTTTCGATCCCCGGTCGGGTCATACCAAAGACTTTAAAGTTGGTAGTAGTGGCTTCCCTCCTAACGCTCGGGGCTAAGGGGACAGCATTACGCCTGACTCGTCGGTGTCAGTATAATGGACCGGCCGGGTTCAGTCCCTGGGCACCTCATAAGAGCCCCTGTGCTATAATGATAGAAATGTCGCTGCGCAGTATCGGCCAAAATGCCGGCTAATCCCTAACTGTCAATTGTCTTATTTTGATGGCATATTTTTTAATATTTTGTCTTTAAAAAAATCTAGGAAGTGCGAGGTTAAAGCTTTTCAACAGCGGTTTAAGCACCCCAGTAGGTAATTTTACCGACAATTATTTCATTACGATCTCTATGTGTTACTGTTATGTTTCTGTGTTTTGTGGCGTTTACATTTGACTTGCGGTGTGTGTCTTTATCTAGCGTTGGTTCATAAATAATAACTGTGGCATTTTAATAGAACTTTGTTTTATCTTCTGTACCAATGACAATAAGCTTCACTGATTAACGTGGGTTATCGTTAGCGCGAATGCGTACGGCGTCTATATGCAATCGTCTCTGGAAAGTACCATGGATGGCGCCATATTTTTTTTATGCACAAGTGAAGTACGAATCTTTTATCCATTGAAACTTCGGTCATTATTAATGTTTTGTGCATATCAGAAATGAATTTGACTTAAGTTTTAAATGCAGAAAACATCCTTGAAAGTCACTTGATTTTTTTATAAACTATATGTGTATGAATAAGTTGTATAAATTGCATTTTATGACGATGTACTTCAAAATAAAATACTGTTCTGTTCTGCTGTTTGTATTCCATTGCGTCCAAAGACAATTCGTCACTGCTTGATCTGGCTTTGGCAGTCTTTTACTTATTCTAAGGGTATTCGTACAGCTTTTTTGAAAAAAAGTATGGTAATGAATCACGTGTTATCCATTTTATTTTCATGTTTGATTGTATTGTTACAGGGTTGTTGAAACGCAGACCTTTTTCATTGTCAGGATTACCCGCCCTTTGTTACTCTATTCTCTTATTTTGCACACTGCATTTTGTTGCTGGTTACTATTTTTCCCTTTTGTTTTAATTTTATGTCTGCTTCATTTGTGGTTAAAGGCAGAGTGGACCTGTACTAGTTATAGAAAGAGCAATAATTGACTCCTTTATTAAAACATACTTTAGTCAATGAGTATTAAGAACTAAGAACTTGTATGTTTGCCCGCACATATACTCTTCTTCCCATGCAGTCTGGTGCTGTTACATTAATGAATGGGGCTAAAACGATGACGTAATTATTTATGCAAACTAACTATACACAAGTTTATGACATTAAAATCAGGCTGTCCACAAGGTTTGATGGCAACTTAAATCTTTAAAAACAGAAAGATTTGAATGTTGTTTGAATTATTTTCTTATTTGGCAAAATGCACACTGTTGAACTGAAGCTGCTTCACATCAATGCTTTCTTCTTTTTCGATTTAATGACTTTTACATACGCATAGAACCACGCAATCCGCACTTTTTATTTTTTACGTTAGATGGCGCAATATGAGAACAGTTTATGACTGACATAATTATACATGTACATAAGGCTAATTTTCGATGATAATTCGATGGTAACAGCGTCTTCCAACTTGAAGACAACATAATCTCATGGAGGACAAAAATTTCAAATATATTCTAGAAATATGAGGCAAAATACATGTTCATTGTGGTTTAACAAAGCTTTGCTTTTAACACAGGTAAAAAGTCATTTAAGTGCAGGCACTTGTTGTTAACAGATATATTGATCTGTTTTACAAATAAACGAACTTTTCATATTCAACTTTGAAAATTTAAATAATTTATTTCATTTATTGACAATAGTTGGCACATGCAGACATCAAAGCATGCTAACTTTATAGGAACAATTGTGCTTATAAAATTGTAGTTGTCGACCAGTGCATTAACTAAATAGGAAATGCAAAATAAAACAATATTCGACGCATATATGATGAAAAGCGTTAGCATTTCAATGTCCATTCTTTGTGATATTTTACTGTTTCTGATATGCGACACTTAATTTTAGTGTTTTAGTAAACATTTGTAAAAAAAAATGGAATTTGAATTGCAGACAATGTTACATGACTCACCAAGCATGGCTGATCATCGGTGAACTGCTGAATTATTGACAGTTATTGTAAACATCTGGACAATGGTTGACACATGCATAGCAGTTATATATAAGCTATAAGTATGAACGCGTTTTCTGAATGAACAATCATCATCGGCCTTTCCTGTATTAGACTACGGTTATATAGTGTGGAAAATCCTGAACTAACTCACCGACTACTAATGTATTTGCAGCCACAATCAATACTGCCTTCTAACTATCAAAACCGAAAAAGAAATTGACATTCGCGAATTTTAAAGCGAAACCCAGACGTATCGTCTACAATCAAAAGCAATTCAAAGCCAGGTACTGTAGATAAACAGCTCTGATATCTATTATAACCGGAGGTGCGTCTATATTTCATTACGTATTAGAAATGTTGTCCCATTCCAATGCGACAAAACCTTGGTCGCACACGATGATGACATTTCACAACGGCATTATTGTATGTATTATTCGGACATCAGAATATCCGGATATCAAGGAATATATCGCTTAAATGATCAAATTGAAGTCAGACTTGAGAACTGAGGTCATGAACATATTGATGATTGTGAAAATAGCAGGACCACAAACATTCAACGACTTTGACCACATACCAGGTGGTGGCTGACAGGAGTGAGGGCAAGGAGGCCTAATATAGCTCCAACATTTTTGCTACCAGGTAAGTGCTACTTGCTTCTAACTTTTATACCAGGTAAATGCCAAAAAAGTTAATTTCTAATCCTGCTGTATGCACTGATATATTTCACTAATGTGTTGTTGGTTGGCATCTCCCACACCGATGCAGGACATCAGAATGCACCCTTTTAGAAAAAAAAAAACACTTTCAAGATAATCGTTTATTGTTTGCATTTGTACGTTGCGTGTTCCTTATACTGTCCAGTTTTAATTAATATCTGATGTTTTAATTGTAGCACGTAATTTGTTTGCCAGATCAGAATAGAACCTTACACTAGAAATGTCGAGAAGCATACAGGAAAGTACAGACACGTTTGATATAAAAGACATGAAAACTATCGACGCAGAGAATCAAAGTCGCTGCAACAATAAAACCAAGAAACTTTAGAGCAAAAAGAAACACCAATAATAAAAAAAGCAATCGTCCATGAATAAAATACATGTCAAATAAACATATAGTAATTGCACCCGGACACACTTCATGGTTTGTACATTAATCTTAACATTAACAATAAGACCACCAGAGAGGAGAAATTATTTTGACAATTTGGCATACATGTACTAGTTTTAATCCTCCAGTGCCACCTATATGTATTATTGGCAAGAACATGCATTTTCAATAGTGTTACTTCTGGATATGGAAATGATGTAAATCACGAATATGCTGGTGTGAAAATGTAATTCTAACACGGCAACCTAAAATCATTATATTAACATGATGGGTTGAACCGTGCGTTATTTCCGGATAGATGCATGTTGAGCTACTGAACTTAATGTCGACTTTAGAAATTACCTCCCAAACCCCCATCCACCACCCCCGCATGTAAGTAAAATAGTATCCGCTCTCCATTTATTTGAGTTGTTTACTTAATTTATTAAAACCGAAACCGGAATTGCTGTGAATTTTTGTGTATAATAAACAATATTAAAATCGTGGTTGTTTTATTTTCAAAAGGTAATTTGTTAAATAAACCGTTATTCCAAAGCAGCATGCAAAGTAAATGGAACAGCCAAAGACTATAGCGCAAAACGTTGTCAAGGGAAGTAAATAGTACAATTCCCCACAACATCGACACATTGTTTGTGTCCCATTCAATACTTCGCAGTCAAGTAAATGTATTGGAATAGAAGTATGTTTTGTTTTGCGTGATATATGTCAAAATAATGTCTTGTTTAGATGCTTTGTAAGTGATCACTCAGGCCTATTGCCTATTGCCTTCACGATTATGTTACAACGCATCTGAACGCAGCACTGTGCAATATTTTACGATATATCACACAAAAATATATATTTCCTAATTAACAGATAATTATGCGTATAAGGTCAAACGCATATTATGAATTTGGATAACATATTTAATTATGGTTGCTATGGTAGTGGCGCCGATGATGATGATGAAGGTAAATGATTCTGATGACAGCAAGAATGATAATGGTGGGGATGATTTAATAATGTTCTTATAATATATATTATAATATATTGATTAAGAAGAAGATGATGATGGCGATGACAATAGTGATAGGGATGATAAATTCTTGCCTCATTTTAAATCCCTTACCTATAACAACGATTGAGGATGATAGAGATAAAGTTGAATGATAACAATAACCGTGATAACTATCATAATAATGATGATGATTTTTTATGCTCTTGCTGCTGCATTGGATGGTGAAGATGGTGATATAGTGCTTCAGTTGCCTATGATGACACAATTATAGCCATTTAGCGATGCCCTGTGGTGATTATAAGATTATGACCCACGTCAATGGGTTAAGTTACCATCGTTACCCTGATCAACTGGAAAAAACTTACGTTTAACTAACGTCACTGATCAGAAATCAACTCATTGAAAGGCTGAGATCTTCAAGTATGTTAGTTCAACGACTTGGCTCCGATGACCACGATGACCATGGATGTGAATACAAGAAGGCATTCATGCAAGGCATAAAAGGGCGCCGTCGAGATACTATTCAAAACTGCTACATTTTGCCTAATAAGAAATCATCCGAACAACAGCAATCTTGTGTTTTAAAAGATTTAAATTGCTGTCAAACTTTGTGTGGACAGTCTGATTTTCCCGTAATAAACATGTTTTAGTTCGCTTGCACCACTAAATAATGGATTGTTTTAGCCCCATTCATCAGTGTATCTGCACCAGTCTGAGATGTAACATCTTCCAATCATGAGAAGGAGAGTATACGCGCGGGAAAACATTAGTTCTCCTTACTCATTGGCTAAAGTATGTATTAATAGAGGAGTCCACTGTTGCTCTATCCTGTAACTAGCAACCTGAGTAGTTGACTGTAAAAATTGTACATTGGTTTGAGTCATGTAATAGCTTGCAATTCAGTTAATTGTCTCCTTTTAGAAGAACTGTCTATTATTCTCTTCAGATCACATTCAAGTGTCAATCAGACTGTAATATAATGCTTTGTCTAAGGTTTAGTTTTGTATCATGACCATACCTTTTCAAATAATGCAGTAAGGTAGGCTTCCATGTCCGTGGCACATTTCAGCACTATAGCAAATCTTTCTGTCATTGTTTACAGCCAGTGGTTCCACACTGAAATAGTAAGCATTACAACATAAACTATTATGGCATAAACACGTGTAAAGGTTAGCATTGATTCTTCAGATTGTTTAACGTGTTTACATTCCAAATACCTGCATTTCGAATTGAAATAGGTAACTTTTCCAACAGAAATATGCCTATAAAAATCCATAACTGTAAACCTATAACTTGTAAAATAATTATACCAGTGTCAGTGTCATTGTGCGCGCGCTCTGTGATATACTTAATGTATAGGAAACTGAATATGTTGTCGTATTTGCGGGAGGGGGGGGGGGGGGGGCTGCTAATTAGGGACGAGTCAAGTCGACAAAAGAATATGTTATTTTGATAAAATGCTAAAACCCATCCTGGTAGTGCCCAGCTGTCTGAAGAACAGCCCAAAAGTACCATATTTTGGCACATTGACATTACTTTAACTGTATAAAACATTCAATAACTTTTATTACGAAAACTGTGTTCCTGAAACAAATTGTCGTGCATAGCTTAGGCATCTGGTCACAGAATGCACGGGTGAACTTTAATTTAAGGATGGTATAAAAGCACTTACCTTGCAAAATCAATTTTAACAAAATCACCGCCTCAGCCGCCGTTTTGATCCTAATGCAACATTGTACTTGCTTAACTATCTTCGAATGCAGTGCTGTGTCCACACCCCGCCCCTGCTGGCAGTTACTCTCTGTTGCGCCATTAATCGTGAACGTCATTCCTTTTTTTTTTATCTTTGTGGCGAACGGTGTACATCTCACTAACATCTTTTTTTTTGTCCAATGTTTGCAACAATGCGACCATATCAACAAGAATCGTAGTCTTAAACGGCAAAGATCAAGCATTTGTCTGGGATCTTCCTCCACCAAAATAACTGAACGTCCCTTAAATAAATGACCACTTACTATTTCGTCGCTTCGATGTATTTCAAAATTAAAAACACTTTAGAAAATATGGTTTACATGAAGTACATTTAATATAATTAATTTAAAATAATTAGATGAATGCTAGCCGAATACTAGATTGAACCATGGCTTTTTAATTACTTACGCACATGGGAATAGCGTAATAAACATTGTAGTAAAATTTTACTAAACATTATATTAAAAGGTTATGTGCAAGGGGTTGGATCCAGATAAATTTGGTGCGTGAGATGTGTGTGCGTGCATGCATGCGTGCGTGCGTGCGTGCGTGTGTATGCGCACGCGTGCGTGCGTGCGTGTGTGTGTGTGTACGGGCGTGCGTGTGTGTGTATACGCGCGCGTGCGTGCGTGCGTGCGCGTGCGTGCGTGTGTGTGTGCGTGTGTGTGTGTGTGTGTGCGTGCGTGCGTGTGTGTGTGTGTGTGTGTGTGTGTGTGTGTGTGTGTGTGTGTGTTGAGGAGGGGGGGGGGGGGTATGAATCTATTCAACTTTATCGCAGTAAATACTAGATATATATAAATATGCCCCAAACCATGTTTTCGTTATTTATTCGCGAATTTGCACCTAAACCGTGTTCTAAAAACTGACTATCACTATCTGCTAATTCTGACACATGAGTGCATGTTGATTATGGAATGAGAATGAAAATAAAAACAAAAAGAGTGAACGTGCATGGTGCATGTAAACACTGATAAGGCGCAATTATAAATAGCATGTATCAGTAATCAAACGTTAGACGATATCTAACATTCGTTCAGTCAACATGAAAGCTTTACTTGTTTTCGTTGCTTTGGCAACAGGTAGGTAGAATAAATTCACGTTTTACACTTACGCACACATGTAAGAACTGTTTTTCGCAAATTTGTTTTATCTTTGTGATAGTGAAGATGTATTTCATTTTGTATATACTTAATACGTAACGCTAAAAGTGTGTAAATTGTATGATTACGCAGTATAATTAATACAAGATAATGTCGTAAAAATAGAAAATAAAATAAAATAATAATAATAATTTAGTTAATGCATAAACTATCATTTACCATTTTTGCATTCTATAAGAGAATATCTTTCATGATATCCCTTGTGAACGAGCTTTCTTTAATAATTTTGTTGAAGCAAATGTTTTTAGGGTGTAAGACTAAAATCTATTATTTTGATAGCATGTAAGTCAATTAATTAACCTTTTTATGCAAAAAGAAGCTTATAGAACTAGAAATAATTTTCTACATAATGTAGCTGTTTAATATCTTTGGAATTTGAATCTATGCTATTTTCCCGTCTAAAAGTTACAGGGAGTTATCTCCTTTTTCTTCCTTTCTTTTTTTCTTAAAAGTATTGTTTGTTTTTGCAAATATGTCTTATTCTCGTTAGTTGTCTTTCTTAAACGACATGCTCTCTTTGCCATTGCACCAATTATTTGTACTATTTGTATTCTTTTATTTTCATTTTGACGATGTACTGATGTACAAGTCATGAATAAAGATTTGTTCTGTTCTGTTCTTCTGTATATGTAATTATAGATCTATATGATGACGTCAGTATTGCCTTAGTATAACGTCAACCTCTATCCTGCTAAGACGTGTCGGCCAGGTTTAGGCTATAATAGTTCTGACAATGGCAATGATTTATAATATGTATTTCATTAAATACACGGAGCTTGTAACGGGTAAATCAGCTCAATATCGTTATAACGTCCTTGTTACTTACATGAAATGGATAAATGTCCGCTAGCAAGCTGGAATGTAGGACATCAACAAATGTTCTATACTTCCAGCTATCTTCTCTATCGTGGCTGTTTCATGGTCGTCATATTGTATACAACACTTCGCTGCCAAGTAGTCGAACACATTCGTCTCTTGCATTTTCCAGCTTCATTACCTTCCTATCAGTACGGTGGCTATATCTCCTTTATAATGCGGGTAGCTCTCTGTCTGATCCCACAAAACACGTTAAATTCTGCAAAGGTCTCTGCTTAATCCTTAAAATGCTGATTTTGGCCAAAAACCATAAAGTAGAAGGCGAAGGTATACAAAAACTAACACACGTTTTTTTTATTGCATTGGTTTGATCAAAAGCTATGTCTATTGATTGACAAATTTAAAATGTTTGCACATGTCTGCATTTTGAGACTGTTTCAGTTTGGGGGGGGGGGGGGGGGGGGGCGTTAAGTGTGTGTTTTTAAATACATTTGGTAAATAGTAAATAACATTGATGCATTAATTGCGACTAATTAACTAATTGTCATTAATGATAATTAAAACGGGACACTACTTGTAGCTTATCAATTTCCAGTTGCCACTGTAATGTCAGAGTACTGTCGTACCAGCTCGGATTGTCGGATAGACTGCTCTTTCAATCATCAGACTCAAATAGAATGTGTCAATCAAATTTGTACCTGCAGCTGTACGTAAGTTTTTGTGTTATTACAATGTATAAGTTTAACTATATTAATGTGGACATACTACACAATAGAAATGCATCAAACCTATACTTAAACCATTTTTATATTTGTTATTACTTTGATATCATTAGTTATTATCTTTGGAAAGTATTGATTTCGATGGTGACTTTTCCTTTTGAGAATACCTGAGAAAGATATTTTTTCTTTTGGATATTTTCGTTAGCAACCAATTATTGACTTTGAGGCGCCCGTGGCCGAGCACTTGTATCCGCCGTCCTCTAACTCACCAGCCTTTTACAGTGTGGCAAAAACTTGATAGGTACAATCTTCCTACCTAGGGTCTTCCTCCACCCAAACCAGCTGGATGTCGATATATTGACCAGAATGACAATAAAATACAAACTGCCATACATAAAAATCAATAGATTTACACACAAGGTGATCGTTTATGTATGGGTGGGATCTAGCTTGTACATTGCAGGTCTTCATTCAATTTGCGAACAAAATACCTTTTTTTTCTATCGCACTTTACCAGATTTTCATTTCCTGACTTTGGCTAACCTTTCTAAAATCCTTAACCTGGTTTTGTCTAAATACATGTAGATAACATGTAAATCTTAAGAGCTTGTTCCTATTTTCGTTTCCAAAGTTATTGATTTAGTCTAATGTTTTAATAAAATCTAAAGATGTTTGATGTATGAACCAACCCTCACATTAAGCATGTATTTGATGTTATGTTTCAGCTTCTCGCCTATGCTTGACACAGGCTGACTGTTCTGACCTCCATAACTGTCCCCATCCTTTTTCCTGGCACTGTCTAGACAATTTTTGCAGATGCTTTGCACTTGTTTTGTGAATGCTAAAAAAAATAAAATTATAAATTGAAACAACCTGTTGCTGTTGTCTTATTTTGTGGTTTAAATGTTATTGTTATGTATTGTCAGGGGGGAGGGGCGGCGTGTTCTTGTACGATTTGCTTGTTATGATTGGCTATATTAACTTAATATTTTATAATGACTATAAGCTTTGAATTTTGCCCATCAAAATATTAAGCATTTATTACTGTCAGATAAAAAATAAAAATTATGTCTAATACAGCTTCAAGTATATTGGCTAAGTTTAAGTTCTCAAAGTATAGAAATAACGTTTTACCATGTTTAACAAATCTTGCCAACGCTTTTGCCAGTGCTCTGAACTTGACATGTTCGTGTCAAGATGCCAAAAGACTCTCCAATTTTTGGTACTTCCAAGTTGTTTATTCCTTCCTACTTATATCTGTCGATATGTAGGATGCACTTGCACAAACATAAACATTAAAAAAATGTCGACCAATTAAGCAATTAGAAATCGCTTTCCTTTCAATACTGGGAAAATACTTTTAATCGGAAATTAAGGTCGGAGCACGAAAATAGTAAGCTACCTAGCCAAGTTCCTCGTGAAACGGATTTTGTCTAATAAATTAAGGGTGGTTGCCAGTTTGGACCAAAAACTATTTTCTCAACTAACCAAAAAAGTCATCGTTACCTGAAAAGGTCCTTGAGAATGTTGTTCATTGATGTCCTAGATCTGTGCGAATAGTCAAGCATCAATCACCACTCGTCATTGCAACCAGGTATTTCCTATCCGCGCCACGCTGCAGAGATAGCAATGTTTAAACTTAGAAAACCACGTGACCACTTACTTTTAAAATCACGTTATATAGTCGTCCTGGTATTCCGCACTGACGTCGATATCTACTTTTAGGATAAATTACTATCGAGTTTTGTATACGGTTGGAAAGAATACACATTTAAAGTGTTCAAATCGTTATTAAGACTAACGTATAAGTTTATACAAAAATTATGCCCAAATTTCCCAATGTAATGGTTTGATATATGTACGTGTTCTAGGCTAACTGTCAGATAACACCTTTAAGTCGGGAAAGAGTTAGCTGTGGTCGATTCTACCTTCCTGTCGCTAGAGCAAAGAGGACAACAAAAACTTTCATATTCACTGGACGAATGTAAGATATCGCTTAACGTTTGATTACTGTCACACGCGCGCACACACACGCACGCGCGCGCGCACGCACGCACAAATACACACACCTATATTATTTGTCATTGCGCTACGGATGTAATGTAAGCATGCTAACTCGCTCCATTTACCGTATGTGTTTCTATGTTCTATGAAAACCCTCCTGTTTCGACACTAACCTGTAAGGCGTGTGGGATAAATAACCGGAAGTGATTTAATGCCAAAACAAACATGGTACATGTTACGGAACAACCGTACCTACTCGGCGATCTCCGGCAAGCTTTGGAGATAATGCTTACGTAGAGGACGGAATTACCCGAGGAGTTCCGAGTGGTTACGGAAGTGACGAAATTTGGCAGTTCTTACTCTTCTTTCTGACAAATGTTCAGCGCTGTCGCAGAATTGAAATCGAAGTTAGCTTTGTTTATTTTTAATAGGGTGTCAGGGTTGTGAGTTTGTGTGTGTAGTGTGAGTCTGACAGGGATTTGTTTCTGTGAGGGCAGAATGAAAAGTTTATCAAAACAAATTAGTGGGGCAAAGAGGGGTCCGATCTTGGAATGGGAGTGTCTGGTTTGTGTCTGGGTCAGAGTATGTCAATGTGCATGTGAGAAGTGCGAGTCAGTTCAGCTCGGTTCCTGGTGAGAATTACATCGGTGACGGGAGTGTGTTAGGAGTTTTGTTGGTAGACCACATTGCTGGTTAATGGAAAGTGGAAATATCAAAAATGTGAGAGTTTTGATGAAATAGTCACATAGGGACTAAATAAGCCAACATATAGCAGAGAGAGGAGGTCACTTCGTTGACACGGTTGTATGATTCCTTTGGTTGTGGGCCACATTGCTGGTAAACAGATAGAAAAGTGTCCATCGTGACAAAGGACGAAAGTTTAACGAATGAAAGAGTCACATTGTGACAAAATGAAGTTACATCGTGGTGAGAGTTTTGATGAAATAGTCACATCGGGACTAATTAAGCCAACATATAGCAGAGAGAGGAGGTCACTTCGTTGACACGGTTGTACGATTCCTTTGGTTGTGGGCCACATTGCTGGTAAACAGATAGAAAAGTGTCCATCGTGACAAAGGACGAAAGTTTAACGAATGAAAGAGTCACATTGTGACAAAAGGAAGTTACATCGTGGTGAGAGTTTTGATGAAATAGTCACATCGGGACTAATTAAGCCAACATAGAGCAGAGAGAGGAGGTCACTTCGTTGACACGGTTGTACGATTCCTTTGGTTGTGGGCCACATTGCTGGTAAACAGAAAGAAAAGTGTCCATCGTGACAAAGGACGAAAGTTTAACGAATGAAAGAGTCACATTGTGACAAAAGGAAGTTACATCGTTGACACGGGTGTATGATTCCATTGGTTGTGGGCCACATTGCTGGTCAAAAGATAGAAAAGTGTCCATCGTGACAAAAGGACGAATAGTTTAACGAAAGAGTCACATTGTGACAAAAAATGTTGGGCATTACAAAGCAGATCCATAATAGATCCGCCTGGGGATAAAAAAAGTGGATAGATAGACCCAGGGCATGATAGATTCATCCTTGGAAGACAGAAGGGGATTATTAGATCTGTAGCAGACCCATCCTGGGAAGACAGAGTCTAAGATAGAGGCAACCTTACCCAAATTACCTACAAATAAATGAGTACAACTTGAAAGCAGATGACATCTTTTCAAGAAGAATGAAGACCCGTGTATAGTGAAGAATTATTATATTCGTCACCTTTCTTTTAGTGATAGTAATAACAGCCATTATATTGATGCGAACATCATGTTTTAAAGTAACTCTTTGTGAGTGTTAAAAATATATCTTTATTTTCAATGCTGGAACAGTGAACTTTGAACTATAAAAATATACTGCCATTTTATAACATTTTTCGACTACAATTGAAACGAACAGTGCTAGTTTAATTTAACTCCAATTTTCTGTAATTATAACTTTAATGTATGTATTTGTGTTTTGATGTTTTATTGTCTTATATTACTAGATCCAACGTTTACTCTGATTGACATATTAATAAAAACTGTTGTAAACCACAAAGCTGTATTAGTGCCATTTGCGTAACCCTTTTTAAAATTAATTGTCATCGCTCCATTGGAAGCGATAAAACAGAGTTCTGCAATTTGTAGAAAACGTACGCTCTGTGACTGACAAGCGCAAATTGATAAAACAATAACATGATTATTATTATTATTTTATTGTTGTTGTTTAGGATTTTAATAAAAGTAACACAAATTTGGAAAAGTGTAAAGACATTGCATTTATATATAAAAAGTTAAGAAATACAATAATTAACTCTAAAAATTAGGCTTTGAATATTTATTAATTCAATTAAAATGTCAATACGAATAAAAGATAATACAATTAATTAAATATAATCGTCATGAGACAAATGAGTATTTATTGCCTCGAATTCTAAGCAATCAATTCTATCTATAAGTTAATCAAACTAGAAATTAATTTATAGCAATCAACAGTTGAAATTCATGTAATGAACATATCATGCATAATTCATATAATGCATATTTATACATGTGAAAATCTTTAAACTGTATAACAAATAATTATTGGTGAAAAAAAAGATATTTATCGGCTTTCTATTTATTTCTTTAAACAGACAGACATTCCTTCCTTCAATGATGAGGTCATGTTTTATAAAATAAGAAAACAGGTACCACAACCGATACTTTGCACAAGTATATGTGTACGTGCCTGTTCCATACATATAACCAGTGACTGTTCTTTACTTGATGGACTAATGTCCAGGTCAGCTTTTAAGCCTCAGCACCCAGTCTTGATTCAAAGTTAATTTCACTTATAATCAACTATTTTTGTGTAGTTTTTTATGATCGAAATGATACCTCTTTCTTTTCTAAACACTAGGTGGACATTAATTTTCAATGTCGTCACTACTTTCGTCTTAACTTATCAAAGAAAACATTAGCGCTTGGACATTTTGTATTCAAATGGATTGATTTTCTTTTCATTGCATTGCATTTCATTACATTTGAGAAACCCATCAGGAAGTGCGAGATAAGAGCTCTGTAAAACCGGTTTAAGCACACCAGTCAGTCCATACTGCCGACTGACCGTTCCAATGCGATAACTGTCGGGATTGCTCTTTTCGTTAAATGACTCATCACAAATTTGTACTTGCTTTTCACTTGGCTTGCATGTGAAATACCTTTGTTCTGTGCCTTTTCTTCTTCTTTTTATAATAATTATTATTATTGCATATAAATTTATTGTTTTAAATTCACAATAATTTTAATCCGGTCACGTATCGCGCGTCGGATTAAATCTGTACCCATTGGAGAAACGTTGAGCTGCGACTTTGCTCAAACTCGAATGTTGACTCCTAGCATCATTCCTACATGGAGATTACTTCTTGTTTTTATACATGTTCATTATCCAAGATCGATGTAAATAGTATTATCGTGATATATAAAAATTCATTCGGAAATACTGTGCAGTTCAACTTTGATCTTGCGTAAAATCTAAACTGATACAGGATTGTGCTAGTGGAACATGATCTAGTCTTATTCCAGATGAAAATCCGACCCTTTTTACACTTATCTGAAAGAAAAGTCAGTCTTGTGTTGTGAACTTTGTCGTAATTCATTGATAATGTGACATGGTTCAAACTCTGGATAACGAAAGTTACAATAAAGAGAATTATCTATTTATAATAGCCACACATAGTTGAATTTTTATTGCCAGCCAACTTACAAATTGCACCATTTAAAATGAAGTAATTGTTGCATAAGTCAAAGACACACTGCACTAGCGGATCCAGGGGGGGGGGGCGCACCCGGCGCACGCCCCCCCCCCAAAAAAAAATTCCCGGAGCTTACATGTTCTTTGGTATGGAAACAATAAAATATACTATATTTTCCTATTTTTTCTTCGCCCGCTTCGCTCGCGTATCTTTATACAACATTGCCTTTTGAGATGTACTCGTACACATGTTCGCACAAGAGGTATAGCTCTGGAAACAGACCTGGAGGAACACGGAAAACAAGCCGTCGACTATTGTTGAAACATTGACAGAAACAAGCCAACATATGTATCCCAACATATCGAAAGTGCTTACACTGTTGCTTTTAACTTCTGTGACATCAGCAGGAGTGGAACGGTCCAACTCATTATTGAAATTCATCAAGAACCCGCACAGGAGTACCATGGGCCAGAGCCGGTTCTACGCTCTCATGCTACTCATCATTCATAGGGACATAAAATTGGATATTGAGGAAATTGTGAACATCTACGCCAGGAAATATCCTAGGCGCATGCTACTGATAGATCCATTGTGCGAATAGATACACATAGATAGCTATGCACTTAGAATATGTTGAATAGTAAAAGTATCTGAACATGGGTTCACAATTATACATGTATCTTCCCTCGTTTTTCCCGCTTAACGAAAATATACAAATTATATAAGCCACTTAGTCGTCCTAATAGAAACCTCGTTATTAGATATTAGAACTATAGGTAACGTATGCCCCTGGATCTGCTAGTGCAACATTTAGAGTGATTAAAAGTTACGCCCCCCCCCCCCCTAACCCAAAATCCTGGATCCGGCCCTGCACTGGACTCCGACAAGATAACAATACAATACAAACCACAAAACAAACAAGGAAAACAACAACAGATGGTAACTTATTATTTTATTTTTTTCAACAGCAAAAAAAATGTTTTCTATTTGCCACCGCCGCCTCCGCCACCGAAGCATCTGCAGAGATTATCTACGCAGTGCCAGGTTCTATCACAGTTGCCATGTCCCGCACAGTCGGCCTGGGTCATACATTTGTGGTCACCTGAAACACAACAGTCGCCAATTTGTTAGTCTAAGGACTGGTTTATAGGTGACATGACTTTAGATTCTATTTGTATCTTTGAATTCTAGTTTCAATTGTAATGTATGTACCATGTAGGATTCCGTATTTTTGCACAATACTTTACCACGATGTCATGACAGTTGACGAAAATATTTTAAACTAACTAGTATTATAAATATTTAACGAACGAAAACGATTTAATACGTACACACACACAAACTTGTTATTGATGAACGAATTTAAAAGTAGCCACAATTTATTCCATTTGATTAAAGTTGACGAAAATTAGCAAAAATATTTAACGATTTCTGAGTAAAATTTTAACCAACAACAACTTCAATGGAAAATAATGTTTTTATAGTAAATTGCTTTTTGCGAGAAATAGCACCAATAAAAAATGAGTGTTATCATCGTAACGTCTAGCGACCAAATATAATACTATTTTCAGGCAAAATAATCGTCAACGAAATTATTGATTTCCAGGGCAATATTGGTTGTTTACAAGATCTTTAATGGGGAAAAAATGTGGCGTCAAATTATTATTATTGTTGTTGTTGTTGTTGTTTCCTAACAATGAAACAGACCCCAATGTTCACAAGGCTTATGTCAATCCAATAAGTCATTATTTTATCAGAATCAAACTTTAACCAAAGTGTGTATCAGCAAACCAACACTGCATAGCCATTAATTGACTTAAAATCTATATTTTCATTTTTTAATCGTGGACAAGACTGGTGTTACTTGTAAACAAATATTATTAGGCTTTTTATTGATACGCAGAGATGTATTTGATCTTTAAATGCTTATTAACATACACATTTCTAATAATGTTCATGATATCGCATCTGCATATTGTTGAATAATGTTTTGTAAAGTTGAATTGGAAAATGAAAACATAAACTGATAGTTTAGGAACTATTTTTTAGAGTGAATAGGTTGTATTAAACTTGGGGGCAACTTGTGGTGAATGAGGTACCAGATAGATGTCTTAAAAATGGGGAAAACAGTGTCTTGTTGTTGTTGTTGTTTAAGATGGATTTTATTTCGGCTCGTAGTCAATTATTTGTTGTGAACATTGGTGGTACTGGCTTGAAGTCTGTTGTTATAAAAAGAATGTTGACATACCACTAACGGTGCATGTACAGATACGATTGACACACGCCTTGTGGAAACCGTTAGAACAGGTCACGTGACCACAGTCTGAAATATTGTTTGTGGGACAGTCCTCCGACATCACCAAAGCAACTGGAACAAAAACATACAATTTAATGTGTTTATGTTGATAAGTTCGGCTTCCTTAAAAGGTTCACGCAAAAGCCATTTAACGCGTTGGCACCAAGGAAGTCATTTTAATGCAGTCTTTAAAAATGATACCGTCAGTTTGTTTTCATCAATACCTGTGAAACAGGTTTTGATTATCATTACATGGCAAATACAGTTGGGCAAAAAAGATATGGGGCTAAAGAAAATCTGTATAACTCAACATCACCTATAGTCTTGAGAACAACAGAGAATTCGATTTTATCGCAACGACCGGTTAGTAGAAAATGATATTCTATGTCGACGACGTTTATTATACATTTAAACAGACTCTCATATCTAAGATTACATTATATTTGTCAATCTCTGTTTCTAGTTTATGCGAGAATTAACGAAAATTATAATTAATGTCTTAATACGTTTTGAAATTAATGTAGATACAATGTAATTTAACTCAAAATAACTAAAAACCTAATGTGTAGGCCTTAAACATTGTAACCGTCATTAATAACTTATTGTATTACGCCATTCTTTCATAAAACGTCCCTTAATTTTTGTTTCAATAAGGTTGTTGGTAAAAAGAATATAACGTAATTATCAAAAAGCCCACAAAGTGATTAGGACTTGCAATGAACAAATCGTGACTAACTTTATAAAAGGCGACAATTTAACTCGTATGAGATTCAACAAAGCATGTGTACGGGTAGAGCAAACAAGCCTTTAATGCTCCTAATTTCAACTTGCCCTTTATTAAAATCGGTTTAAAGGTGGTCGGAGGAAATGACATTCACGTTACATAGTAGTTATCAGTGTGTGCACATATGCAGGGATGGATCCAGGGGCTGGGGTGGGGGATACATCCCCCACCACCAACCAGGTTAAAGAGTTGAGTTGTGAAAACATATACATGTAAAATTAAAAAAAATACTAAGCTTTTAAACAAATTTTTGTCTGTTGACCGCTTAGGTCGAAGTTAGGGTCCCTAAGTGTGTGTATATATATCTAGTATTTACTGCGATAAAATTGAATAGATCTTGACTCATAACACCCGCACACACTTCACACCAAAATTTTCTGCATCCGCCCCTGCACAAATGTGTTTTTTTCTGGGCAAAACTTTAATGTTCGGAGTATTTCGGCTTCTACGACAAAAATCATCTGATATCTTAATAATTTATAAATTACTTATAGCAAAAGCAAACTTACACCACTCACGCTTTTCAACAAAACTTTTCTTCGTGTACGAAGTACAGGCTGTTTATAACATTATCTCAATGGTTATACAGTACAATTGAAATATCGCATTAAAGGCCCATTATTTCCATATATATAAATAAGCACGGTGGGGATTATCAAGCCAGGGCTTATTACCCGGATGATCATGTAACGTGATCTCAAAAGTAATTGGTCACATAGTTTAAAAATATCTAACTGTGCAGCAGTGGCTCGGACAGGAAAACATCTTTATGACAATGTTGATGTTATGCTCTACTTTTCACAGGGAGGCATGGAACCAATAAACAGCATTTCGCATGATCTTTTAGGCAACAATAATTTATTTGGTTGCATGAGAGAGAAAATGGTTAAAACTGCCGGATACCACCTTTAAGAGAACGGGCCAATCGCATGCAGAATTAATATGCTAAATCACAGAAACGGACCCACACAAAATGTGAAGTCTGTTTAACTTTTGAATTAGGTCAGGTGATAAAGAAATTATCATAATTCAGTGGCATATTCTGTAATAATTGATCACGGATGGTATTTGATATATTTAATTGTGTTTTTTTTTTCTTCAAATTAACAACATTCAAATTCATAACCGTCAATCACGTATGTGCTGCTGTTCTTGTTCACCCCACCCCAACCCCTACACACTTTTTGTCTCTAATATAAATAAAACCGTCAGTGCCAGAGATATGTGGACTTTTTCACATTTCTCAAAACAAAAACACGTTTATTAGACTTACCTGTCGCCAGAGCAACGAGAACAAGTAAAACTTTCATGCTGATTGTACAAATGAAAAATGTCGACTGACGTTGATCACCGACTTTAGCTATTTATCAGTGCGCAATGTGTCTCCGTAAATGAAGTGCACATGATAAGATATGCCAAATTCGTGACCGTTCTGCGGATGAACTAAGCGCACACTTGAACTTCTGACATCAAATTGTGAAGAATTCGAATTGTGAAACACTTCGTGCAATGTATAGAAGATTACCAAATTTGAGATGACGAGTTGGTGTCTGCGTGTTTTAGATACGTGATATCAACACAAATTTGACTTAATAGATTATGACATTGGTTAACGTCATTTATGTTCAAGTACTTGTCGTATGACAGTATAGGTCATTTCAGTGGACTAAGCTTTGAAGTAATGTATTTATAAACCACGAGTAAGATGCAGTTCTGTCCTATTTACAACATGATTCAAAATATAAGATCTAGGACATAAACCACTTAAGTAAAAATCTAGTTTAGGATGGTTGTGCCAAGTGTGACTGGCGATTAAATAAAACTGTCGATTATTACGGCACACGCATTGTTGTTATTGTTGCTGTTGGTGGTAGTGGTGGTGGGTGGGGTGGGGTCACTGATGTTGGTGGGCGGGACTGGTGAGCGGGTTGTGGCGGTGAGGGGTTAGTTGTGGTGGCTTCTCTCTTCCTATCAAGTCCCGAATTTGTTAAATTATTTCACGTGATTTTTCCAATACATATTGACAAACAAAGTCAAAAGAAATCAGAGGAAATAATAAAGTTCTAAACTGTCCTACTTTCTACTCACAACTCTCAAAGGCAGTAACAGTAGATCTTAATCATGCATCCGCTTCACTGGAATAATATATAATTCGACCTGTATATTACTCACCTGTTCGGTTATCGTTTTGTTCTTGTTTTTTCTTTTAGTTGTTTTGTTGTTGCTTATTTGTTTGTTTTTGTTGTTGTTATTTTGTGTTGTCGTGTGTGTGTTTTTGTTGTTGTTGTTTTCGGGGGTGGGTGTGGTGTCTTTTTTGGTTGTCGTTGTTTTTTGCTTTGTTGCTGTTGTTGTCCTTGGTTGTGATTTTTAACTCTCTTTTTAAACGGGGTCGGTGGTACAAAAAAGCGAAACGCACGAAATGTCACGTGGTGTTTTGATCATGATCCTCAAGATGATTTCTGGGAAATCAACGTTGGTAATCAAGCGTTTCTAGGACGGAAATAAATCATAAAGGTAGTGTGGTGAAATTATTTTCATTTACATAAATAAACTTAATCCATGTCTTTCTATGATATTGAAATAGGTTTTTTAACCATAATATTTATATGTGATTGTTTAAAATGCATTTATATGTGCTCATTTTTTGTTTTGTTTTACCGCAATTAAAGGTTGTCATGAGTTTTCGCTCTAAACGAACAACTAGCAGCTAATGTCAAACATGCTATAAACAAACAGTTTAACGCTTTTCAAGTCATTTAAAAGCTTAGGCCAAAATGGTTAATAAATATCATTGGTATTACTTTCACAAATGACGTTGGTCTGCCAGTAACCTGGTTTAACCAGATTAGCTTTAAAATTTATTGTATTCGGTGCAGTATGACCTGTCAAGTGTCGATGTGCCGTAAATCTCAATATAAAAATGTATCCTGGTCAGTAACATACCATAATGGAGCCAAAATACAGTAATGGAACTGTCAATACAGTAATGGAGCTTTACAGTCTGGGGTGTAATGAATGATCATTTTCTGCATTATTATGTGTCTACTTTGATTATTTGATTTGTACTTACAGTTTATGCTACTTATATAAAACAAATTTACATAAGTAAAATTTGAGCTAAATATCAGTCATAATGATCATGTTACAAACAGTTTGACCTTCTTAATTTGAGTGTTTAGTTTTTTAAACTCTTAACACGATATTTTCCGGGTTTTAAGATGTTTTGTGTTTAATAGCTTAAAGTTATAGGTTGTTAGTGAAATATTTATTACTTAAGCTTTATTTGACAAAGGCCAAAGACAAGTGGTCTTTAACATCAAGTTTAGGTAATTCCTAGATACTTGCTGAAAAATTGAAACTGGCCAATTAGTAAAAGTTAACCTTAGTGATCTTAATTGACACAGTATTATGGAGATGTATATAAACAGTAATAAAGTAATAGAAATGCAAATACAGTAATAGAGATGCATATACAGTAAGTGAGATGCAAATGGAGTAATCGAAATGCAGAGACTAGTTGAAAAGTGTCAGAGATGCGCTTGTGGCAGTGTGGTAAGAGTCACTGACTTGTAACTCCTCTGCCAATGACTGCGTGGGTTGGAGTCCCAGTCTGGACTAGAACTTCCATGATGAGAGGTTTTCTAGCTTACCTGAGGTGCACTGGTGGTTCTACTCATATATAAGTCAACTCATATATAAGTCTGGGGGCTTCCTCCACCAATAACATTGCTGATATGACCATGATTGTGTTGCTGCAGTGTAACAAAAAAATGGACAGAAATTATCTTCTGAATATAAAGACAACACTATATTCTTAACTTAAGGTCAGCATGTTCATAATTATGTAAATGGTAAGACAAAAAATAATTCTATCATTTATTCTGGACCATTTCAACAAAAAATTGATGCATATTAAAAAAAACACAAAAAAACATGCACAATTTAATTTAAGTTTCTCTTAAATAGAATTACTTAAAACTGTTGCATCCACTGTTGAAAAAGTAGAACACAATTGCCAATCAATTTTCATTTCCCTTATAAAAAAGCAAAAATAAAGGTTGTATCAACTTAAGTTTTTCAGACATGTTAAATCTGTGCTTCAGTTGAAAAAATAAACCATTAATTTTAAATCTCCTTCAAAGGAAATTCATTTGTCAAGAATAGTAAAAACAAAAAGTAAATGTTCCTCATGAATTTGAAATGCTACTCAAACTTATATGTTTGATATATGCACAAAGCCATAGCGCTTAATTCTCTGCACAATCTTAAGAAAATAGACATTAAGATAAGGCCTAAAAAAAGGTTTGTTTATGATTACCCGACCGACCGTACCTTTTTTGCGCCGACCGTAACTTTTTTACAGCCCTCCCCAAAAAAATGCTACGAAAAGCCGACCGACCAGGTATGTGCATAACGGAATTAATCTGAAATGTGAATTCGTCAATAATTTAGCCCTCGCCCATCGTCTTGACAACAAAATGGCTGCACCCAGGCTGCAGGCAGTCTTGACGTTGCTCGCCATAAAAATTGACAAATGTTCACACCATAAAGAAGTAATAAAACGTGATTAAAGCTGTTACAAATAGCAGCACAGTGTACGAGGTATATGAATCATTTACCGCGGAAAGACATTAGATTTTGAGGCAAGATGTATGGTAAGTTAAAAGCGTCAAATCTGGTTAAAATTGTGGCATGATTTACATTTTCTAGTCGTAAATTCGGCGATTTAATTTTTTTTCTTGATTTCCCGATCTCATGTTGTTTCATTCCATTTATTTTCATTAAATAAATTCTTCCAAAAATTCTGTTGTTTCGTTTTCAGACACTTGGATTTAAAGTTATTTAAAACAGAGGACACCCCCTATACACACACTGTAAATAATTGTCTAAATAAATAAATTTCCTTCTAGTAATAATTAAAATGCAGTAAATCAGATTCCAACAGAGTGTCATATTTGTAAAAACAAAATATTTTATTTTAATGACAGACCTACAACTGTTTGTTGTAGTTTGTTCTACAGTATTTTTCATAATGTTTATTTCAGACAACTTTACTAGGTGAAAGTTCATCTTCAAACAGAAATGGGTATTTGCTTGTGGATATTAAAGAATACATTTTAAAGTGTTTACAAAAACTTTATTTTTCATACTAGCATTATTTGATATTCATGATTGTTCTAGTATTTCTGCCTTGTATAAATAGCTGTGTCATTGTACAGGATCTTGATATCTTACCTCTGTTTAACCTCTATTTCAAATTAGCTATTATAGATACTATAAAAATATGTATAAAGCATACTCGTCTCATAAACAAATACAAGTTGTTGATAACGGAGGTTAATAAGTGATGAAATTTCAAAGTGAAAGAAATATTCTTCATATCATAGCAAAACAATGCAACTTTAAGTTGAAACACTGGTTTATTAGTTTCAATGGAATTACAGTATAAAAGGCAGGAAGTTTTCCCTTTTCTACTCTTCAATACCTTCAAAGATACCTGAAAAAAGATAGATACTAAAACAATTTTAATATTTGATGTACTTACAACCAAAAGGCAAATCAGAAAGATGATATATACCTTGATTTTGGTTCCTTCCTTTCCCCGCAAAAAAAAAAAATAAAAAAATGCCTACCTACAGACCCATTGTTTTTTCACTGGTGTAACCAGAAACAAACCTTTTTTTTATGGCCTAAGGACACTTTATTTTATTTTTACTAATTAGGAATTATTATGTAACTAAGAATTCCGGGAAAATATAATTGTTCCAATTGGGAATATGGCCAAAAAAGGTCAGTTAAATTTACCCAAGTACCTGATGCTGTATTTTCTGTTGTTTCTTTCAGGTGACTGTACAACATGGAGACTCCTAGAGGGGACACTGAGGCAGTGCCTGTGAAACAGCAAATCATGGTCTACATCTGTGGAGGTATGTTAGTTGGGTTTTTCAGTCACAACAGTATTTCACTTACTTGGAGACTGTCCACATGAAGCAGATATAGTGCTGCCTTCACTTTTTATAGCATGACATGAACACCTGGCATGATACCACTCGCAGTAACATTATTCTGACACTAAGCCAACCAGTCATGGAACTACCCTTATATTTGCTGGAGCCGTGGCAAGGGACTATTTTTAATGACTTTAGTATGTCACGGTCTGGGATCGTACCCCAGGGCCTCCCTACCTGGAGCTGATGTTCTACCAATTATAAAACTAGGTCCAATCTGGAGGTAAGTGTTGCTTTTTTTTTATTGCTATTAAAGTAGTGTCTCAGACATGTTTTTCCCTTGTTTTTTTTTTAATATTGCACATAATCCAAAATAAGTTATCTAAAAATAAAAAAAGGTCGAGAGAGATGCTAAAAGTTCCTCTTTTTAAATTTTATTGTCCTGATTAGATTTCATTCCATACATAAAAAATGGAATTCTTACATCAAGCACTTAGATTTTGCTTTTAAGATTAAGACTCTTGTATAAATAAATATAAAAAATAGCTCAGATAGTCTTAGGGTAAGGAGAGCTATTCCAGACATGCATTGACTTGAGGTGAAAATGTCATTGAAAAGCTATAAAGTTTATTTTATCTTGATAATAACTACGTGTGACTGAAACTTCACCAGTCTTCCTATTATACTTGAAATGCTTTGAAATTCTATAAATAAGTAGCAATTAACCCTAATTTGCCATCATAAAAACAAAAATTATGAAAATATGACTAGGTCCTTGAGTGTTACACCATGTTGAAATTTAAAAACAGCATTGGAAAAAGGTAAACACATGCTAGTTAAATGAAAAAGTGGCAAATACACTAAGGCAAAACATAACACAAAGAGAAATTCAACAGTTATCACCTAAACTTAGTCAATCAGCAAAACAACTGTTGGGGTGCTTAGAACATTTACAGAACTCTAACCTTGCACTTTCTAATTCAAGCATTGAAAGGAAAACATATCAGTTTGAAACAAACCTTTCCACGCTATTATCTATACAATAAACCAAGTAATGATGTCATAGAATAAAATACATTGATGTCATTTAAATTGTTCACTTTGTATCCTGGTGAGGTCCTGTCATCTTTCAATGTTACCTCATTTCGTAGATTATTATATTTAATATTTACAATTATAACATAGGACATATTATATTTAATATTTACAATTATAACATAGGGACATATCATTTTCTTTCTTTTCCTGTAACAGAATGCCATATGGAGAATGAAATCAAGGCCAGAGATCCCATCCGATGTCGTGAGTGTGGTTATCGCATTATGTACAAGAAACGAACAAAGAGGAGTATCCTTGAATAATTGCTATATGTTTTAAAAATGTTTTTTGGTGCAATGTTGAACTCAAATATCAAGAGAAAAGGGGTTTTACTTAAATTCTACATAGACTACTGCATATTATATAATAGCAAACTGTTAGAGGATGTTTGAAGAAGCAATGACAGGTATCATTTGGCAGAATTTGTTTTAGACTAAAGAGGCATTACTCTGAGCTATTCATATTACTTTGTTTTACCTCCCCTGTGAGTATATAGTTTACCCTCTACATCAGAGGTCACATACCTGTTAGAACACAGTAATCTTTACCACAACACAAAAAGGATATAGGTGCTAAAAACAAGATTTTTCCAATATTATATATATATATTTGTCTGTAAGAAATCTTGGAGGAGTTCATACTTGGGTCACGTGGGGTCAAAAATTAGGGCATTAGGTCAAATTTTTAAAAAACCTTGGGAACACGCTAGAGACCACACTTAGGACTTCACTACATGATATTATTCACTAAACTTGGCCAGAATGTCCATGGGTCCTTAAGATATCATGCTACAACACATACACTGATATATTTTTAAGTTCTCGGGAATATGTATATCCTTTGTAACCGTAACAATCTGTGATAATGCAAAGGCATTTTTACTCTAACCATCTTTTATTGAAGAGATTTGTGATACTAAACTGTGATGTTATGAACATCATGGAATTGTATCAAGTAGCAATATATTCCTTATATTTAAAAGAGATTTTTTCTTGTTAATCTCCGAGAATTTTAAATATAAAAGAGAAAATGTTTATACTCCTGTACAAGGCTTGTACATTTAGAAATTAATAGCGAGGCCATATAAATGCAATGATGTACCCACTGCACCCCCAGACAAAAAATCAATAAAGTATCAAGCTACTTCCATAATCATTATGAAATGGGTTGCTCGCCATATGCCTGTGGATAAAAGGCGAGGGTAAATAAAACCATTTGACGGCGACCTAACCAGAATGTTTGCCTGCATGAAATCTTAGATTTGTTATGAACTGGGTCAAATGTATTCACTAGGTCAATAGGTAAACTTCTAGAAAATGTTAGCCAGTGGCAACACTGATTGTCCAATCTTCACCAAGATTTCTAAATTTAATAACTCTTAATTACTTGATGCCAGATGTCAGCCTACTAATTGCCCGTGACCTCAGGTGAGCAATTAAGGTCCATCATGGCATTCTTGTTTAAAACATTAATAAAAATATTTTTTTTAACACTAAAGTCTTGGGAATTATTAATTTTTGAAAATGTATTTTTTTATTTTATTTATATTTCTGTTGACTGTTATCCAAGTGTTTGCCTTAACAGGTTTTCAGTGATAGTGTTTGATGCCAGATGAAACCTGGCGTCCAAACAGAGTGATCAACACAGTGGAAGACTTACTATATAGAGATATAATTGAGCATCACCAATGTGTACCTTGACAATAAAGTATGGCCACTCAGCACTACAGAATTAGACTGCTAATAACCCAGAATACCAACCCAAAGCTTAAGAAGTTAATCTCAAAGTAAAATTGACAATCCTCATTTAACCCTGTATTGTATGTAATCATTGAAATTGTCAGAGAGCGATAACATGGTTTCTACAAACATTTTAGAGATTTGTCAGGACTAAGCAATTAAGCATTAAGAAGTAACTTCTAAATCCAAATGTTTTAGAATTTAATAAGCTTCGCTTGCACTTTTGTTCTGTTTCTTTTGCATAGTTATGTCTTGAACATAAGTATAACTTCCTGAATATAGAAACTGTACTAAAGAATTTTCATTAGTATGAAGCTTCCACTGAACTTCGATAAAGAGTCGTGTTTGATTGTGCTTAATGATCTTTCTAGTGTCTTTATGTTGTTCATTTATGTCAAGTTGTGTAAATACGAAGAATACTAAAAATAAATTTCATACATCTGCTTTGTATCCGATATAAGGTCATATTCTAAATGAGAATAATGTATACTTTTCTCCCTTCATTTTAACAGACAACATTCCTAAGTAGGACATAGAAGCATTTTTGATTTCTTATCTTTGTCCAAAAATAAGAAACTTGTTACAGTACTTTTACAAATAGTTACTAAGTTATTTTTATAGGTAGAAATTTTCAACTACCTGTATATGTGTAATATATTCTTTAACACAGAAATCTTTTGATCATTTCCCAAATTTTGTGATAACAATTTTGGACTGCAAGGAATCATTTTCTTCAATATCATTGTCCCATTCCTGTAGGACATGCTATATTTGTAAAGTATGACAGCTGTATTGCTGTTTGTGTTGTATATCTTTGCTTATTTCTTGTTGGCTTTTTGTATAATTTGTTCATGATTGTTTATACAATGCTTCACTCCTTAAACTGTTGTGTACATTTCTTAAAAAAAAACACAACTTTTGTCAGAACATATTGCATTACCTAGTTACAGCTTTGTGAAATTGGTTATTTAAACAGCTCACATTGAAGTTAAATAGCTTTTAAATTTTTTATAGACTCTTTTATGAATCTTCTTTTTCATTATTGGTTTATTCTTTGTATGCCTTGGCATACAGCAGTTGCACTTTCCATTTATGTGACCATTTTTACCTAGGTACATCACGTCACATTTTGGGGTTTCTGCCATAACATCTATATTATATTCGATTCATCAAATGTCACCATTTGAATGTCACAGCTGAATGTGTGTTGCACATTACATTTATAGCTGCAACCATCAAGGTCATATGAAAAGTTCCCATTTTTTTTTTTTTTCATTTCTTATAAAAGGCAAATAAAGCTGTCTCAATAAAACTTTGTCTTTCTTTACAGTCAATCAAGTAAACTTCACTGTCTTACAAACACTTGTGTCGGGCATAACAATAACAAAGATATAAAGGTTTTAAATGATGTCAAATTAATATTTCATAGCTTTTGATGCTTCACTCTTGGTTGTGTACCCTACAGAAACATGATCATAAATTTAAGTTTCTTTTTGAACTGTTTTAAAACTTCTTTAATTGTGAAATTACTGTGTATAGTTTGTAAATAAATCTATTGCTGTTCAAGACTTGGCTGCAAAGATGATTTTGTGTAAATAAATGTGAAAATGAATATTTTTTTTGTATTTGTATTTTTGTATAACATTCCCTCCATACAATTTATTATAAAAACAAAAACAATTAAAAAGTGGTGTATTGTTTAGGATTTGTACATAATGTAGACTCTTGCTCCGCATTGAATATTTATTCAAATTTTTGTGTCTGAATAGGGTCAGGTCAGTCAACATGGACTGTTTCTGACTTGATGTATACAAATGATATATGAACTTGTACAATCACAGCTGAAAACATTTTTATGAAAACATTTTAAGGGCACAAAATAAATTGTTGGTTTTGTCCATAAACTTCATGACAAGCATGTCGAGCCAAGCAGCATACAGATGATATACATTACTGCATGATTAGGTCAAAGATACTAGAGTTGAAAAGCATTGTGATGCTTCTGATTCTCCAAACCTAAAGACAACACAATCTTTAAAGGTCAGTAAGTTCACCTACAATTAAGTGATCAGAGATGGGCAGTTTTTCAGTGCATATATATATTGTGGTACAAATTGTTCTTGTTAAAAGTTAAGGTTTAAAAATGCAAAATCGATTAACTGTTAACAATTGGTTTAAATTCAGTAAAGCTTTTCAGTTGTACTTTCTAAATTCACAAAATGCTGTCTTTGCTCTTCACAGACACTATACATAATTATATTTTTTGATTTAAACAAGGCTACCAGGTTTATCATCTGTTATCGGGTTTATCATCCCTCCAACAGTATTTCAGTTATCTGGAGACGGTGTCCACTGGAAGCAGATATAGTGCTGCCTTCACTGTGTATTGCATGTTGTAAACACCTGGCATGATACCACACCCAGTCACATTATCCTAACACCGGTCCAACCAGTCGTGGAACTACCCTTATACAAGGGGTGTTCAATAAATACACGGAAAAGTGCTGCCATACTTTTAATACTCATGTGAAATTCACCTTCGTTACATTTTGTAAATAAATATAGAATAAAAGTATACACAATTTAAACAAAAATCGGATAAAAAATAATTAGAAAATTACATGTATTTCTAAGATAATCGCAGCAAAATCGGCCCACCGACGTCAAGCTCAATACGTGTGAATGTCGCATAAAACTTGCAACTAACCCTTCTTGAAATATCCCTGTGAAAGGAAACATACTTTTTTCATTGGTGGACCCGGTGATTCTCGTAGCCCGCTTCTTTCTCATCACTCTCATAAAATTGCTTTCCTGAAGACATAAAGGAATGCAATCAAGTAAATTGTTGTAATAATTAATTTTCATAATTAGGCTACTTACAAATATTAATGATTATTAGGTATTGTATTGACTTTAGAATAGATATTGTATTATAGATTTGATAAATTTATTCACCTTAGAATAATACTTCGCTGTCACCATCTGACCCAGAGGTACTGCATGACTCAGTATCATGTGTCGATGTCAAAGACGACGATTAACATGTTTTTCTTTGCAGATTGGCCTACTTTAATTTTCTTAGGTGAAAGCCATCCTGGTGTTTTCCACATAGAAGACTGATTTTGTTTCAGGTTTGTATAGGCTGTTCCATGTCTCATCAACAGTCACTATCTGTCGCAAGAAATGTTCACCTTCCCTCTGAAACCGTCTGAGAAACTGTTCGCAACACTGCACCCTTTCCACTTTTTGTTTGTCCGTCAGCATTTTTGGAATCAATCTGGCACGCAGACGTCTCATATTCAGCTCTTTGTGTATAATGAGGTTTGTGTACTGATACAACAATCCAATCATTTGTGTATTTTGCAAATTGTAAAGCGACGATTATTGAACAGTTCCTTGATCACAGTGACGTGATTTAACGGTACAATCTTGGGATGTCCACTGCGCTTGTCGTCATGGATGCTTTGCTGGCCATCTAGAAATCGGGCATACCACTTGTACATTGCCATTTTCTTCATCGCCTGATCACCATATGCCTTTTGAAACCTTAACAGTTTCTTTCATTAAAAACCCATTAAAAATGCAAGATTTTAATTGAAGATCATTGTTCTTCAGCCATTTTAATGCATACACACTAAACAATATGGCCGCTTAAATCCTAAATGTCGTCACTAACATGACGTCATATATGTAACGCCAACATATTGTGCATTAATTCTGCAAAGTTTGGTGAAAATTTCATGTTAAACGTTAAAATGCTACATCATTTTTAAACAGTGATTATTTGTAAAAATAAACAAAGGGGGCCTGGTATTCGTTGTATGTGGTTTCCATAGCGACTGTTTTTAACATAATACTTGTTTGAACAGCAATAGTCAAGATATGTTTGTCTTTAATAATGTATAAGTTTATTTCAGCTAACTTAAAAAGTAGAGAAACAGCAACTCTTTTCCAATTATTTTCAATTATTTATTGATAACCCCTATTTGCTTAGGCACTAGCGAGGGAGCTATACCACTACTATTTTTAACAACTTTGGTGTATCGTGGCCCGGGATCAAACCTGGAGCCTATGCTCTACCGATTGTGCTGCAAGGTCCGGTCATACAGATTTGTTGTTACTTTTTTCATTTGGCTTGCATGTGAATACCTGTTGGTATACGCAAACATGTGAACTTTCGCGCTTTTGAAAGGAGACTCCCTCTTTTAAGGTTAAAAATTATTTGAAAAGGAGGGGGGGTTTACACATTTTCAGAAATTTCCCAACTTGGAAACAGATGACTTCCTTCTTTGTTTATATGAAAATAATAAATCTCCTACTTTTCAATATAAAATCTCCCGCTATGGCCTCTGAAAAAGTTCACATGTATGTATATGTTGCAATGCTCATAGGACTTTTATCGTATTTTCTTATTCCTTTAGAGCCCTTTTTGGAAAATGGCCATGCTGGTGCCGACCATGTTTTTTGACAGATCAGAATAATTTGAACAAACTTAATACAGAGCCACCCAAAGAAGATGTATACCAAATATCAAGGCTCTAGCACTTGCAGTTTCTGACAAAATGAGTTTTAAATTTTCTGTATAGCCATATATTGAAAATGGCCACATCCCTGGTGGTCATGTTTTTTGATGGATCAAGATAATTTAAACAACTTTTCTTTCTCTGCCTGCTTAAGCTTCTGATCAAGTTTGGCCGAATTTAGCCCAGCAGTTTCAAAGATGTCGTTTGAAAAGCATAAGCTCAGCTGAGCTTAAAGTGCCTTTGGAAATTTTGAAATATTAATGCTGTAGATATCACAATGTATTAAAGTTCTTATGTTTAAAGGTGGCACCCAACAGTTTGGCATCTAATACATGTAATAATATCTTGCCCCTGTTCTGGAGAATATAGGCATTATTTCTAACTCCTTTAGTCTATGTAAAGTCTACCTATATTGTTAGACAGTACAAGTTGTTAAAGAACGACTATAAATCTTTATTTCTCAGTCTATAAATAAGCATAAGTCCATAAATAAGCATGATAGCCATCTCTGCTAAAAACAGATATTGACATCAGAACGGACTACCCAGATGACGATTTAAGGCCAGCTCAAAAGTAAGTTGACATGTGGCTTTCTTAGTTTAAAAATAGTTTTGTCTCAGCTGCGTGGCTCAGATAGAATATACCTGTTTGCAATGACGAGTGACGATTTATGCTTCACTGTTCAGCTAGATCTGTGGACAGCTTTTTGTAGGATCTTCTAAGGTAACCATGACTTATTTGGTTATTTGAGAAAAAATCTTGGGTCCAAACTTTCGGATACCACCTTTAATCTCTCGTTTATAATTTAACCAGACTTGTGAAATGTGAAGGAATATACAAGCAGAAGCCAGAATCTAAATTTCTGTTTGTGATTTCAGAAAACAGTTCTACAGTAACTATGTGACAACAATAGGAGAAAGGATCTTTGATAATTAAATTTATTAAGTTTGCAAGATTTTCGAAACATTTTTTTTTTGTCATTTAAAATAATAAGTTGCAAGAACGATATCCTTAGAGTACTGATTTGACTTGCAAGAACGATATCCTTAGAGTACTGATTTGACTTTTTTTAATAGATTATACTAATTATTTAGGTCTGCTTTATTAGTCACTCTATTATAATGTTTAGCTTTTGACACCTGTTCACCCAAATACATGTAGTTCTATTGTGAAACACCAGTATGGCTGAGCCTTTGATTCTGAAATTTGACCTAGTTTCCTAACTTTTATCCCGCGTGACCCATTCACAAAGTCATCCAAGATTAGACCATAAATGTGGCAAGTACACAAGGTTTTTCTTATATTTGACCTAGAGACCTTTTCGATCCCATGTTACCCAGTAATGAACTCATCCAATATTTCATGCAGACGAACATTCTGACCAAGTTTCCTGAAGATTGGGACATAAAAGTGGCTTCAAGCTCACAAGGTTTTTCTAAGATCTCACCTAATGGCCTACTTTTTGAACCAGTAATGAACTTCTCCAAAATTTAATTCAAACGTTAAGGTCAAGTTTTGTGAAGACTGAGCTATAAATATGGCCTCTAACATATTCACAAGGTTTTTCTAAAACTTGACATAGTGACCTACTGTTTGGCCACATGTGACTCAGTTACAAAGTCATCAAAAAATTTTTGTAGGCAAACACTCAGACCAAGTTTCGTGAAGATTGCACCATAAATGTGGTCTTTATCATGTTCACATGTGGTTATAAAATTTGAATTAGTGACAAATTTTTAGGCCCCACATGACACAGTTACAAACTTGTCCACAACTTCTTGCAAACATTCTGGCCAAGATTGCTGAAGGTTGGATTTTATCAAATGGATTTTATAAAATTGTATGCTAACCAAAGAGTAAGTATTAATATTATGTTATATCCTAGTTGGGGCACCATGTCGTACATTTGTACATGATAGTATCACTACCCTACACAGGAATACCCCATCACATCCATAGTTCTCGGTTAAATAGAGAACTCTACTCCTTTCTTCAAAGTATAAGTCCCCAACAGGGAGGATTTCAGAAAGGGCTAGGATGCATGATGTCATCATTGACAGTTCGTGAATGCCTTCACTTTGCACGCGAAAACACTGCTAAGATTTATTTGTGTTTCCTCGACGGCCGCCAAGCGTTCGATCCCGTGTGGCACCAGGGTCTCCTCTACAAGCTGCTTGAGATAGGTATAGACGGCACATCATTGAAAGCCATCAAAGAACTATACACCGACACATACAGTAGTGTGAAATACAACGGACTAAATTCGAAATCCTTCCCTGTACGCCAGGGCTGTCCCCAAGGCCCGAAGTGTTCGCCAATTATGTACCTCGTGTATATCGATGGTTTAATAAGAAGAATTGAGGCGAGCGGACTTGGGCTCTGTATGTACGGGTTTAAGATGAACTCACCGACAGAAGCTGATGATATGCTATTGATGTCATTTTCCAAAGCTGGTATGGATGGCCTCTTGGATATTTGTTGGAAATATTCAAACACCTGGCGGTTTTTCTACAACCCAGAAAAATGCAAAATATTGGTGTTTAATGAAAGAACTAGTCCCTCCAGAACCGTGTATTCACTCTAGGTCTCAACGTCATCAGCGAAATAGACAGCTACAGTCACCTCGGAGTTACGGTCAACCAGCATCTTTCATCCAAGGACAGTATACACCAGGCATGTAATAAACTGAAGGGAACGTATCTGAACATTTGTAATTCTGGTATCCATTCATCTTCAATGTCTCATGAAACTCTAAAAACAATATATACTTCGATTGTTATTCCGAAGGCCCTTTTTGGGTGCGAACTGTGGAACTCGTACTCGCAGGATGACTTAACGAAACTTGAAAGAGCCCATCGATTCTGCATTAAACACATATTGCAACTTCCGCGACAAACTAATGCTAATTTCACTCTCGCATGTCTGAATATGACACCAGTGGAAGAAATAATTGACTATAAAAAACTCCAGATGTTTGGGCAGATTTGCCGTCTAAAAGATGGGTACTTAGCTAAGCAAATCTTCAACCATCGTATAGTGCGCTATGTTAACGGAGACTCACAAACCTGTGGATTCGTACCTGATATATACAGACTTCTGAAAAAGTACAATATGCTCACTTTCTTCGAGACATATTTACAAAATGGCACGTTCCCGTCAAAATTTTCATGGAAACACATATTGAAAAATGCTGTCATTATTCCATCGAAATTAAAAGTGACAACAGACTTGATATGTAATTACCCGTGGTTAGATGTTAACATCATCACCAGTAATCAATGTTCGAACTTGCTTCGCGTCAGCAGAATTCACCATAATCTTAAGTATGTGGTGATAGCATTTCAAACGGTGTAGAACACGTGACTTGCTTCTGCACACACAATGACGTTCAGAGGAGCCGAGTCTGGGATGCGGTGTACGACATTAAGGGCCATGAAGCCTTCATGAACATGATGTATTTAAACATTGCGCAGCAGTGCGAGTTTCTCCTTCAGTTAGCATTAGAATCGGAAGGAGACGCACTCCGCTACCCATGTATTGCGCATGCTCTTGCAAACCTATGGCACAATATGTGAGACTATGCAACATATTTTAAGGGTCTTGTCGTTTCGCTAATGCATCTAGTGATAAGCATTACCGTTCACGCTTGCCCAAGTACTCCTATGTCCTTTTATGCTAATACAATCATTGTACGAGTGTATGACCCCTGCATATGTGCAACCACATGGCACAATATGTTAGACTATGCGGCTTACTACTTACAAGTCTTGTCTTTCCTTTCAGCCAAGACACCTAGTGGTGAGCTATACCCCTCACGCTTGCCTATGTACTCAAACACTTGTTATGTAAATATAATCATTTTACGATCGTAGGACCCCTACATATGTGTATTTTGAATTATATACTCCTTTGCAATGTCTTCCCCTATAAGCTTTGCATATCACTATTATTATCTTTTTAATGTTACATATTATATGTGCTAATTTATTTATTCTGTACACACTATCACGGTTTAAGTTTACCTGATACTGTAAAATGCTTGTACAGACGTTCATTCATTCATAGATGTTAACAATTTGTTCATATATGTGTAAATATGTTATTGCTCTCCTGTCATAGGAGGAATAAAAGATATCTATCTACTACATAGCAATATCTGTGATAAACAAATACATGTATAGATTCTTTTAGTATGTACTTTATATCTTAGAATTTTTTAAAAATATAATTTTAATCTCCCAGAATTTTATTATAAATAATGTGTAAACCCCCTCATAATGGTAATATTTGTAAAAAATAATAGCGAAGCTAAAAGATTACAATCACACACCCCTCCCCCATTAAATTATCAAGTCATTCTTATAACCTTCATGATATAAAGTGATCGCAATATGCCTATGGGTGAACGGGGGAGAGTAAACAAAACCATTTAAACATGATTAGATGAAAAATGTAGCTTCTAGTGTGTTCACAAGCAAACTGTTGACAACAGACAAGCTCAACATAGGCATGTTGCACTCAGTGGAACTAAAAAAATAGAACTTGCACTTAAAACAACATACAGCTTATTACCAATTGTGAATTTTAATCTATTGAGTTCTTCTAAAGTCAATGCTTAAAACAACATTGGAGGAAGGTCAATTAATTTGCTAATACCAAGTGGACAGTAGCTAAAGCCAATCTTTACTGTATATGAGTATCTATATTCTTTATATGAAATAAATCCTTCACTTCAAAGAAGTTAACAACCCAACCCAGGAGATGGCCAGAAAACAGTTCATACAACAAAGGTTAAGTCTTATGTATACATTTATTGTCCTCAATGAGAGCGACATGCTCCTACAAAAGGAGTGTCATCAAACAGTCATTCCATAAACAAATAAACAATAGTGTGTTGACGCTTCTGTTCACCACAACAATCTATTGCTGATGATACTGTAGCATGTCTTCCATGTTAACTCCCTGACTCGGCACACTGGATTTTTAAGTCATAAAAATAAGTCTAAATATTCTGGTATCATTAATGTTTTAAGTTCCACATTTTTTATAATTTTTTTTATTATTTGCAGAAAAGCTGCATTTACAGTAACTTCACTTTTCATATGAAAGGATTGGCCCTAGCAAAGTTATTTTAAATAAAAAGGCCAGTTTTAAAAATTGTATACCAACAAAAAGGGCCATTGTAATAATTTTTGTGGTAAACTATGTGGGTGGTTATGTGTGGCAAAATGCAAATAGTGATAAAAAGCTTTAAAAAAGGCTCATTCTTCTCATGAATGAACATTTTAACTAACAAAAACATCAACTAACGTAAAGTTTAAACAGCAAGCAAAAACAAATCTGAAACAAGCAGTCCTACCAAAAATGTAAACCCTTTCAAAAAGTGATAAAATTGAAACATTGGCATGCCCTAGATTCAGTAAGCTATTTTATGTTTGAAATGCAGTGCAAAACCTTACAGAAGTAAACTGTAGACCTACGTCAAGACAATAGAACATGTCCCTATAGGCTTGAACATCTTGATACCAACCACAAGCAATGATAGGTCAGATTTTATTTCCAACTAAAATCCAGTAAACCAGATGCTTACGATTTCCATCAAACTCCAGATTAAAAGTGTTACGCCCTCAGCTCCCAGACTTTAACATAGATGCTAGTATTTATAAATACAAGTATTTTACTGTTTTTTTTTCTCTAAACCTTTAAGTTAAGCTAAACCTTACATTGTTTACATTCATGAAAGTTGTCTCTGTATTTATTGAATATCTTGTGTCACCATGATATCGACATGCAAAGGTGTCAACAAGTTGCAAGAAAGTCAGCAACAAATAATGACCATAGGGTATGGAGCTGACTGATTTAAATATACATTATTTGTTAATCTACCCAAGCTTTATCTATAAGCAATTAGCAGGCCAAGCATTGTATTGACTTAATGAGACAAGTTCCACTCTATCTGGTTTAGTAGACAATGTGCAAGAAATTGATTTTACATAGAGAATAAAATGCAACATTGGTTTACTGTAGAGATAACAGTTTTCCATTTATTTAATTGCACTAAATGTGATTATGCAATGAACATTGATTTTATGATCATGAAATTGCTGAGGGTTGACTTTTTCACACAGGACTTGACAGAAAATTAGTCAGTCTTGGTTTAATTTCAATCAAATTTTGAACATGCCTTATATTAAAATCGTAAAATTATTAATAGTATTATAAGAGTGAAAATCTGTAATTCATGTACAACAAAATCAATTGGACTCAGAATAGCTAAACAATTCATAAGTCAGTGCTGGAGATAAAATTTTACTAGACATCAAAAAACCCAGTTACTAACATGTAGTTCAAAGCTTAGAAAAACACAAAACAAATTTTCTATATTCCTATAAAACATGCTTTATCGATCCAATAGGCTACTTGAATTTTATTAAAATTTCAATAAACTTAAGAACCATCTGTTTTTATGTAAAAAAATCTTTTTTACATTAGGCAGAAAAAAAGTAAAAACAAAAAAAAGAAACAATGAATACTTTGTATATCACCAAAAGGAACTTGTGTTAAAATAAAAAGTAAACCTAGTAAATACTTGAATCAATAAACCATGACATTCATTATTTTAAACATAATTCGTTTTAAAAAACAAGCTGGAACAACTATAGCAAAATAATTACGAGAATTCATGTACATATTTTCTACATTTTTAACATTTATGAAGAGTTGAACAATTCATGTCACTCCTGGCCATGTCTGGTACAAACATCATCAGCAATAAACGTTGGAAGGGATCCTGATCAACAACCTCTGTTGTAAGCCACTCTGCACACATTTGAAAACTGAAATTTGTTGAAGTTTTTATAAGCCTAGGGTAAAATAATTTGTTTGTATCTTGTCTATACACAGCACAAAGAAATACAAATTGTTTTTCAAGTCTCTTTGTTGATAGTGTTGCTAAACAGGTTCACCAGCGAAATGGTCTGTATCACAAAATATGTACAACTGTAAAGAAAAAAGATCACATACTCTTTTCGTTCGTTTTTTTTTTAAAAACAGCACTGCTTTGTCAGAAATTGCTCTGATCATTCCACTCCATAAAATGATTACACACAAATCTCAGAGTCTTTGTGTGAAATATTCACGAGTTTCTTCCTACAAGGGCATCCGTGATAATGTTTCAGTACTAGTGCACAGCTGCGCTATTTCACCTTTTAAAAACAAACAACCTTCTGTCTGCAACAGAAATGCTCATCACTTTGCTAGCATTGCTTTTTTTCATTCACATTTTTTTTCAACACTTTCTGCTCACTTCTACATCTCTATACAAAAACACTGAAGTTTGTATCTCAAGTTTGTAGCATATTTACCACTTTGATTTTCATGTTTTATAAATTGTTTTGTTATATCTGCACAGTTTATCACATTTTTTTCACTCTTTCCAACTCCAAATCATACAACACTTTATCCAGTCAAGAGTTTGCAGTGTATTTGCACAGCTGGGAATGAGAACTGTCCCCTTAAAAGGTCTTGCATCAGTCACAATTTTCAACATGTGTCCCTGGAGAAGAGTATATTTCTGTATTCATTACATATCTACTTCAATTTGGTCCTAATGGTATATAGGGAGGTAAAGTCTTGTATCAGGTAGTCTTAATATTTCTGTTGGTGGAAGCACATTATCAACGAAAAATTGCCTTCATTTATTGAATGACTGGGATGTAAAGATGATATACAAGAAAAATCGGGTAGGATTAAAATGAGCCGATTATATAGACGAGAGAAATAAAAGATGCAATGTCTGTACTAAAAATATACACCATTCTAAGCTAACATTTCCATTGAAAGTCTTCAAATAGCACAAGGATGAGATGGTGATATTAACACGTACAATAAAGAAATATCACTAAAATAATCCAACATCAACATAGTTTTGAATGCCTGAAAGATGACAGACTGTTGGTTTTAATAAATTTAGAGGGGGGAATAAATTATGTAAGAGGGGGAAATAACTTATAAACACCTTTTTCTTAGTGCCTATGGAATAATTGGTATCCGCTTCTTTTTTTTTAATAATTGATAATCCACCAATTTCTACACTTCATGTGTAGTTAAAAGTGCAAGAAATCACAAGAATGACAAAGCTTATTCAGGCCATGATGGTGAGTGAGAAAAAGAGAAGCTTGTGAATACAAATCCACACCACGAAGTCTGTTGCTTTGTACACAAAAAAGGAGAAAAAAATGCAGAAAAAACAACACATTGTCAAAAATGTAACTTCAACAATGAAATCAATGCAACACATAAAATGAGTCCACTACATCTACACAAGAATCTACACAGGGTCCTTTTCCATTCCCCAGTTTTTATTTTTGTGACACATTTTCTTCCCAGCCTAGTTCTGCCTTGGTCTGCCACCAGCCTGAAAGACAAAGAAAAAGATGTAACTGCTAAATGGACACTAGTTAAAAGGGGGAACCACAACTATCTAAGTAGAAATACCAGCGCTGCACTGCACGTTAGCTGGTTACCTTTATGCTAGTAACAGTTTGTCTTTCGACCCGTCACGGTGAGAGCAGAGCAGGCAGAGGATTTCTATTTTGTTTTGATACCAATAATGGTAATATTAGGCAAATATTAAGAAAATTCCTTGATATTTTTTTGGGGTCAATATTGTAGTTTTTTTTTTTTGTCATATTCCTAATAGCGATTTTTTTTCTTAATATTTACAGGAAAATTTTTAATTTGTTTGAAACAACATTTAGAAGTCCTTATCTAAACCTTAATAAGGTTTCTACAAAACAAAAACCAACAAATCAGTACATACTTTAAACATTAACAAAATATGAGGCCAGGAATGAAAAAATGCCCAAATGTTGTGCAATAATGCCCGATGTCATAGCTACGTGTTTTTTTTTTTTTAATTTAATTGGATGAAACACAAATGTAATGTCTGGGTAAAACCATTAGGTCAGCTGGAAGACCTCCCAATAGCAGCTTCAAGTCACCCTAACGGCAATTATTGTTTTGTTTTTTAACAGTACCGGTAATTAATCACTATTCTATTCTGGAGGTTAAGCTTTATTTAACCAGGTTCTTTTCACCTTTTTTGTTGAAAATCTTTATTAACATAAAAAATAATGAAATTTAGACATCAATATAAATAGGATTCAGTAAAATTAATCTGTATGCAGTTTTTTAATATACACACTACGTATTTGTTCCTCTAAGTGAATATGGCAAACTTAAAAAAGAACCCATTTATTATTTCATTTATGGAGATATTTTTTATTATTATTTATACATAAACAGATATAGTGGTCGAAAGAATGTAACTGATTTATTCTAACAAATCAAGGTCTCAAAATGAAGCTATTTTACTATTACAAGGCATATTTTCTGTACTGGTAAGAAAATCTAGCAGATACAAAGGGCTTTGAACTAGACAGTAGTTTCAAAGGTCAGACATTTCAATAAACATTTTTTCCCTTCCAATTCCTCTTTCACAAGTTCATATGTTTTTGCTTTGATTTTTATTACATAGCTCCAACACAAAAATTATCATATTGGTGATGCAGCCAATTGTTAGTCATGGAAGACCCCAGGTTTATGTCATGGTAGAATCACAATCAAGTTCAATCTTTAGGAAAACAAGAGATTACACAATACAAATGCCACTTTTAAGAAAAATAATAACTCTTACACTAAAACTTTGTTCCATTGTTAAGTCAAAAAAGAGGTAAAGAAATGTTAAACTGTTGAACATTTTCCCATGTTTATTAACCAGTTTCTTAATTCAGTTACAGGTTTTTCATTAATTACTCAGAATAATAATGACTATCTGTTGTGTGACATTCATTTATTTTATTATGCCCATCTTACTAGCCTAGGATTCCTTCTTTTTTCAGCTAATTATTCGTTTGTTTGGTTTATAGTCCCACCAACAGTATTTCAGTTATTTGGAGATAGTGTCTAAGTGAAGATGATAAGAGTGTTGCCTTTACTGCCTAGCATATGCCATGAACACCAGACATGATAATGACATCATTACACAGGGCCCAAAAGTCAAGGAATTACCATTATATTTGCTTAGGCCTGGAAGCTATACCACTACTATTACCAACTGTGGTGTATCACAGCCTAGAATCAAACCCAGGGCCTCCAGTACCTCGAGCTAACACTTCCCCTTTAGTTGCAAGGTCTGGCTAAACAGCACTGTTTTAAATGTTTGAAAAATGAAATTATACCAAAGTGTACATATGCAGAGCAATAGTTATACATTTTTTTAGACTAAAAGTATATTTTCTGATTTGGCCAATCATTTTTTTATACTGCTGTTGACTGTCAAATTGATATTTTCAGACTTCTTTTCGACTTTTTGAGATCAATTACATATTTTTAGTTATTTATTGCGCGAGCCTAGGTTACCAGAAGGCAAGTATGATCGGAGTATTGTGCAAATCATAGGCTTTGTATTTCTGTTTCAAATAACATAACATTCATTTGAACTAATTGACAATCACACTTTAGAACTTGCATGGCCCCTGTGATCCCTGACACCACACACATGAGAGAAAACCAATTTTATACATACACATAAATTAAGATGAAAAATACTATTTTATCGAAGCAAAAATTGTGCATCATAATTAAGATACACATGCAGAATTATACTTTGTTAGAATTCCTTATTTTCATAAACTAGTATCTAGGCGACTTCTGCCCATAAGGATACACGATAAAACAGTGGTAATGTCTGTTCAAATTCATTTAACATTTTTGCCAACTGACTGATAAAATCATGTGCATTTTTATTGCAACCTATCCAAAGATTTCAAATACTTATTTTAACAATTCTTTTATTAAGGTTGATTATTGTCATTACTACCAACAGCTCAAGTGTTTTAAGCAGCAACAATTACAACTCCAGAAAAAGATGATTTGAGGATTTGTTCAATGATTATAATGTATTAGAGAATATATAATATTTTTTGCACATATAAATTACTACATAACATCTTGAAAGGGATTTGAACAAAATTTTGTGTGGGATTTAAATTAGGACCCCAGAATATTATTCTGTCTCAAATGGAAATTACTCTTTTAGAACTAGAAAAATGGCATCTTTTCCCATCAGGAATATCAACGAATGTCTAAAAAAATTGAAAAAAATCCAGCATTAAATTAATGTACATGTAACAAGTTTCAATTTAAACATTTCGTGGAAACTTTATTGGACATATCTGTTTTTTCTTGTGTTACAAAGATATCTAGGCAGGCATAATATATTTCAAATACTAAAGTACCAAGTCAATAAATAACACAAACATTTGCCAAAATATTTATAGCATAACATTTCACAATGTCATATTTACAAAAACCTTAACAAAATGCAAGGCTTTCTTTCTGATGTCTTATATACTCCATGTAAGCAAACATACTTCTTTTTTCAACATAAATATTAGTACCTTTAATCCAACACTAGAAGGGCGTTCGGTTGACCCGAGCTCCTGGGTTTTGACGCACAAAAATTTGGATATACCCCTGACGCACATCAATAAAGCGGCGGGGTCATTTTGACCCGCAACAATTTCTACCTGTGTGCCGGTCAGAATCGCATACAGCTTAATAAGAAGCGAGCAAAGACGACAATGGGCAGAGTCTGCATATTAATGAGAACAGATTACACACACTCGCGCAGCGATTACCTTCTGCTAGGAGAGAAACAATACAGTAGGCCGAGCCTGCATAATTATTAAGAAACAGGTGCTCTAATTCTGCCAATCGACACGTTTGCTCATGTGTGCAGCTAATTTCAATATGGCGTTTTGACAGAGGTGTAGAAAATAAATCTTAATTGATCCGCATCTGTTTACTCATAGAACATGTCTGTAGCATCCCGATGCATCGGAAGCAATAAAGGACGACTGTAGGCATTGTATATAAATTACTTGATTTGGCCACCTTAATGTGTGATTACTGAAAAGGTGCAAAGCGGTGCGTCCGAGTATAATGTAATTTGACAGCGATTTAGAACTATGCACACTAATATGGCATATTGATTAATCGTATCTAAGAAAGGAGTACTTGTTACTTGAATGGTGGAAATGATAGATAATAAATGCTTGTTTGACGTTTTGTTATTTTAAATTAGTTTTGGGCACAGACTACAGTTTGACACGGAACATTTTATACTGAAAACCAGGTTCTTGTTGTCTTGCCTGATGGTGCCTTTAGATATATTTAGTTATATGTGATATGCGTTATTGGGTGGCCGAGAACGTCAACTCATATTTATAATTAGTTTTGGAATGACATCAGTTTTGAGAAGCGATATTATTTTTTACGGTGACAATGTAACAATGTTAATTGATATGTTTGGTTTTTTTTTATTGGATTGTCATGAGATGCAGAAAAAAACACTATTAAGCAATATTCTACTTATTTACTTGTCCCTAGTCAACTAACCGAAGTATCAATAATTCCCATCAAGGCTTATTTATACAAAATGTGGTCATCAATGATATAATTATATATACTATTATAATTATATACAAAAAATGATGAATTAAATGTTTTAAAGAAAAAAAGATCTAAAAAACCTAAATTCTAAAAAAAAAGAAAAATTAATTAACTGCAAGTAGTAAAACACAATTAACTCATTGTACCCTAATGACGCATTAAAGCGGCATGAAAAACAGCCACCTCATGCCGGGAGACTTAGCGCGTCACATTTTACCTGTGTCTGGCGCCGAGCGCCGCATTTAGGCGGCCCTGAAAATGTCTCGGCTACTGCCGAACGCCGCGTTAATGTGTCCATCATATTTGCTGGTTAAAACTCATGTTTTATATCACTTTCGAGTCTCGGCCAATCAAGTACATCACAGTATCGTAAATGCTAATGTCATCTTAATCTAAATCTACCGGCTTAAATCCTTTTTTGTTATTTCATTTATTGTAGCGAGCAACAGAAAAATCGGCGACATTTTCTCTGATTGAAGTGATTCACATCTAATTTGAAAAATTTCTCGGCTGAAATAGGATCGTAAAAGCAGTTTTCCAAATGATTAATTTATACTTCAATCTCAGCCAATCAGAAACTTTGTTATATAATATATTGGAATTTCATGTAACCCGGATGTAAACACAATGAATTAATTATGTCGAGACAAAGAAAAACGGCGATGTGCCTTACTGTTAGCTTTAAGATTCCTACTTATACGCATATGTATCGGCGGGTGTGTGGAATTACCTACGTCAGATCCAATAATTATATGATAATTGCAGATATCAATAGATAAAAGACACAATCTAACTCTTGGAAATCGCCGAAGTTTTCTATCAAATATGAAGTTTAAGAGCGTTATTTTCTCAAACTAACGGTAAATCGCAACTTTAAATCAAAGATGGGCGACTGTTTTAAAGTTACTCATTATATAAAATATTATATAAAGCAATGTTATTTACGTTATAAACATAAAAAACTTGATGGGGTCAATATTATTTCTCTTTAATAATTTGAACTGTGTCAATTTTGATATTGTCAATCTTACGTGTTCTTCAGATTTCACTATTTTCTGAAGTATTTCTTCTCATACCGTGTTAAAAATTACATGGTTGTGTAAAGCACTCTCTGTGCTTCAAGTATGTGAAAATATCCCTTTAGAGTACTTCCAAAATGACATGTTTATTGTGTTGTGTATACAACCATCCCCGATATCTTCCACTGACCGGTAATCCACACCAGATGTGTCTCGGCATGAGGGGCAGTTAAGACCCCCACCAGGTGTAGGGTATAACTGGAGAAATGCCTCTAGGGTACGACTGGACAATTAGCTGTAGGGCACAATGAGTTAACACTGTTATAACAGCACATTTAGGCTTTATGATGTGATACACGACACACGAATATGACCCTCAGAAATTTGAATTTGACCCCTGAAAATTTTGACTGAGGGGTCAATGACCCTTGAAGTTCAGAGTCTACCGAACGCCCTGACAAGTCAACATTTTTTCATCACTTTTTAAAAATCTTTTAATGTGCAACCAAAAAAAAACATTTTAGTCATTGCATACAAAATATCTTTTTAGTTTATATAACATCTAACAAATGTCAAATATTGTAACTTCCCTCGTTAACACACACACAAACAATTGCCATCAGACAATTTTATACCCTGGAGTACAAAATGTGCAGTTAGTTAATACCCACCGATGATGGAGCTTTCCTTGGTGCTGGAGCGTCTTCTTCTTGTCTCTTCTCATAGTGACCAAAGTCATCAAAGATTGATGTTGTGTGCTTATAATTGTGTATGATTTTCAACACTTGCTTTCCCTTCTCTGGAGGAACCTCCTGCGTGTCTCGTGAGTTTGTCACTGGCTTATTCTCATTGTTCTCCAGCCTGATGTGCCTCAGCTGGCTGTTGGGAACGTCCTTCACATAGATCCATTTCACCTCAATCTGACCTTTCCACTTGTCTTGCGCCCAGACACCAGCACTACGTCCATAGTCCACACCAGTCACCATCTCCGCCATACCACAGAAATGACCGGACCCGTTCACACTGAACAACAGATAGATTGGACCCTTACTGTCCCTTTCCTTGAAAGCAGCGTCCAATCGTTTATTCCCATGCTCTGTTGAGCACCAAATGCTGTACTTGATTGAACGATGAATGTCATCTTCAGAGTAACTCTTTATAATGAAGTACCTAGAGCCCTTAGTGTTCAGTGTGAAGTCCTTTGGATTATACTGGTTAGCCGACTTTAGTTTTTCAAGCACTGGATGATTAGTTCCATTTCCATTGCCATTCGCCGAAGCAGAACTGACATTAGACAGTCCAGAATTACCAGCCGGTGCAGAGGGTGGATTCATACTTCCGCCCCCACTACTACCATTACTGCTATAAGACGTCGCACTTCGTGATGACCTTGGCGCACTCCAGGTTCTAGCTTGGGGAGGAGGCCCTTGGCGATTGCCACCAGAGTTCCTATTACTGTCCCATGTACCAATGTCAAGGTTCTGTCGGGAAGGATTCATAGGTGCCCGGGGAATAGACTTAGGTTTCTGAGGCTGCGGACGTGCTGGCTGGCTAGCAATTGCTGCCCAGGATGTCTTTTTGGGAGCTTGAGAAGGAACTGAGTTCTGCACATTGCCCTGCTGCATGGAAGGGTCCATCACTGGATGAGCCATCTCACTGGCTGAACCATCCATCTGACTCTCCATGCCAATGCTCATACCCTTCAATCCTTGCTCCACACTGTTCATTCCAGGGTCACGCTCAATATCACCGTTCATTGCGTAAGCTTCCTGTGGCATCATGTTGTCAGTTCTGTAATAATCCTCGGCGGTGTAGCCGCGAGCGTCTTTGCGACCCTGACCTTGCTGGGCAGCAGCACTCTGCCCCCAGTAGTCATTAGGCTGGTACTCTCCCCAGAACTGAGGGTATCCAAATCCGCTGAACATACCATTGTAATCATATCCACCCACAGCTGAGAACATTGATGTATCACCTCCATTAGACCATGCACCATCACCAAGTCCTTGGCCAAGATAGGGAAATGACATAGATGGGTTGTAGTAGTTGGGCATGAAGGGATCAGTTATTGGACTCGACATGGTTCCAGGTCCGTAACCCTGCAATGTATCATGTATCTTTTATAATTATTTTAGACACATCAACAAATTCTTATTCACACATGCAGGCAGGAAATAAAATGTTGCAATTTTTTCTTCATCTTTACAAGAAATGGTGTTTGCTGCTGTGTTTACCACCCTAGTGGCATTTGCATACATGAAAAAGTCCATAAATCTATTAAATTTTAAGATACTTTTTGAAGACAGGAATTTTCTTTGCCATGACCAATGCCCATGTCATCTGACTGAAGAAAACTGGAAAAGGTATCAACAAATTTCTGTATGAAAGAATGTGCAAACAGTTCTCAAACTAAAAAAACAACAAAAAACAATGAATAGCTCATAGAAGATACATTAAAAACTATTTTTTTCGTAATGAAAATGTAAAAAATAAAAAATTGGCGAAAAATCTTTTTCTTGTTCATATGGAGATTATGACCTAATAATGCCTTGTAATAGAACTGACCAAGGCAAAATTCCCTGGCAAAAAAAACACCCAAAAAACTTTTTTTCAGTTTTTTTGAAAAAAGGTTTATTTTTTGTTAATGAAATTTCTTCAGTAATTGTGGCATTTTTCAGCGGCTTGTGTAATTACACACAAGTGATATCTTTTTAAATTGTCAGCTAAAATTGTATGCTGAAGTGATTTCACATACATTGTGCCATTTAACCTTTTATATAAAACATTTTGACATAACATACATCGCAAAATCGAAAGCAAAGTGAATTATAATATTTTACAATAGGAACACTGATATTACTGCCTGGCTTTTGGCAATGATTTTTGGTATCTATTTTGTTGTGTCAGGCTAACAAAGTCTTAACTGTACATTGCTTAGAAGCAGTAAGCATCAATCATAATTATGATTTCCAAAAATCAATATCTGAGTAAATAAAATCACATTAAATTAATTATTGGCAGCTGACGAGGTTTGATGCTGGCGCCCCTGAGGGGCACAAAATGGTGCTTGCCAAAACAAAGTTTACTTGTAATGGGTCCACTGTCTATTGAACACTGGACATGCAATAGCTACTAACTTTTTTATTGTATTATTATCAAATACTGTATATAATCCAAGTAAAAAGAATCCCTCTCGTAGGTAATAAATTATTTTACCTACTTTATATGTAGTTTTTATCAAATTCTGTAATTAACACAATGCAGTAGGCAATTATAATGTAATATAAAAAAATTACCAAATATGAGATTATGCTAGCTGACTGCACAACTGGTAATGGACTGGTCATGGTTAAATGTTAACAAGTTGACATCAGTATTGTTTTTGGAACTGATTACATTTTAGTTAAAGGGTTTATTGGCATCTGGATTTAGTTGACAACAAGTTTTGTTACAGAAATTGTTTTCTATTGTTATTAAGTTGCAACAAGTTTTAATTTGCAAACTTTATTATAGCTACCTGCAATTGGGGTTGTTGTTGCTGCTGTTGTTGCTGCAAGTAGGGGTTTAAGTCTTCTCCCTTTACGCCATCTTTAAGGGTGCCATTTGGTACTGAAACAAGACATTATACCATAAAGTTGGCTTATGGCTCAGATAGGAAATACATGTTTGTAATGACGATTGTGGTGTTATGGTACAATTTTGATGTAGGACATCAATAAACAGCATTTTGCGTGATCTGTTCAGGAGAGAATACTTCATCAAGATGTTTAATGAAAATATTTTTGGTCCAAACTGACAGATACCACATTTAAAGGCTTCATACATCAACTACCTGTGAACCTGCTAAAAAACCATACTACATGTCTCCTGTCTAATGCTTAAACTTATTACCTAAAAACACATCTCTGACTAAACTGATTGTGACCGACAAACTGAGAATATATGTTTAATGTTCAGGCATTATCAATTCTTGCCAGAGCTGCCATGTGTCCTGGTGGCAGCATGGTCGAACAGGCTCTAGCGATATAAAGTAAATTTGAGAGAAAATAATCCTGTCCCTAACAGGGCTTCAAACCCGGGATCAGTAGGCTGACACTCAACCACATTGCTAAAGGGTTAACCCAACAGCAAGGCTGTTGGAAGTGCCTACTGCACTACAGATATATTCAAATGCCAAACCAATTGAACATCTTAGAACTAAGACTTCTAGAAGGTTGACAAGATCTATTGGATAGCACTTTCTACCTTTAGCAGCAGGTTATTATTTACAAATGTATATTGCTGTGACATGCAGATGTCTATATATGTTTAAGGTCAAATGTCATTTTCATGCTGATGTTTAATGTTGTCACGTTATAATGAAACAAGTTTAGTTGAAATGCAGTTGAAAACGATGAATTATTCATACAGGCTAACTGTTCAAAGTGACATGATTTTAAATGAAAAGGTAATTAAACTTTCTCACTGTTCTATATACACGTATATTGAATGCATTAAAACTAACAATAGCTCAATCAAGACAAATTTTAACACAAGGATATGTCAATAAGGAAAGTAAACATTCATTTCATTACACACAAAAACAGAGACCAGTTAAAAATTTGAATGCCACTGACGATGCTAACCAAATGATTAAGAGAGGTGTGATTCTTACTTCGAATGCTGACGATGTAAAAATTATCTGGCATTTATTTGCGTTTATTAGGTCAAAAGAAAACATGTCGATATTAACCATATTTACCTTCATTAGGCTGACCTTTTCCTCTCTGTTGAAAGGATGCCACATGAAAAAGAAAATTAAGAAGGGTTGTTAAGCATCGAAATATAACAAAGCAAGTAAGTGGCAGGAATATACACGAACAAAACAAACGAGAACACGCCTGTCCGCCATGTTCATTACCTGATCGACACTCGTAGACATTCCACTGTGTTTTATGGTCGAAATTGTCTTTATAAAAACAAAATGTCTATAAAGTCTTTGGGGAGAGTGGGTGTTTGTTTTTGGGACCAACACTGCACAGTTTTCTGATGTTATTATCCACAAAAACACAAAATCCTACGTCGATTACGTTTCTTCCTCAGTCGTGGAACAATGGCGGCGGATATGCATGTGCCTCGCTCCCGCGTGAGGCCACGTGACAATTTACGCTGACGTCAGGACTAGGTGGGTAACCTTATAAATTTCGGTACGAGTAGTTCCCCTTGCATAGTTAAATCGGCAGTATAGTCAACTCTGTTATCAAGTCATTTATATTCTGCTACAGTAATCATTTTAACAAAGCAATCAGTTTAGTATAACAACAAGCACACACGTGCTTTTAAACAAAGGAATAATACATTTCGACACCAAAGACATCCAATTATAGTTTACTAAGATAAATGTGTGAATTAAGTCTTTGTCGTTATTCTTTTATTAGTAATTCTTTCTGTGTATTAAACAATACTGCTATGGTATACGTTTAGGCCTACTATGATGCTTAACGGAGTTTTATTTGAATATATAAAAGCGTTTAGATATTTATTTCGCATAAGATCATATACGCAATCGCAATAAATGTACACATCTTGTCCTTAAATGCCAATAATAACCTCTCTTATTCCATCATTCTGTTATTTATTAATGGAGAAAAAGAAAACTCCGTTTAAGATGGACATAGGACTACACATGCAGTAATATTATACGTAATTTGAATAAACATTTTCATAAATTTTACGCTTATGGATTAATAGTTACGCACTAACTTATGAATACCAGGGTGTTTTATTTTTCCGAAAAAGGAGACAGGGTCTCGGTTTCGAAAAGGGGGGAAATAGCGGCGTTTTATTAAAAAGGGTGGGAAATGTGCATGTTTTACTTTTTATTTGCTATTAGGCTTTACATCCCTCTATTTTTCTTGTTTATGAACTCCTCCACTATATTATCATAGCCCAGTTCTCTTAAGCTACCACTGTAGTCACTGATATGCATTTCTGCGTCTTATTGACGCATTTTAACAACGAAATATTAAATTTTATCAGAGGGGATTCGTCATTCTTAAGGGGAAAAATAGGCTTATTTTCCAAGGGGAATGGACCTTTAAACGACCTTTCTATAAGGTAACAAAAGTCTGAATACAAATATGAAAATTTGAAAACGACAAATAATTATAAAAAAATTGTTTTATTAGAGTTAATACATTACCACAATCACAAACAGGCGACAAAAGCTTCATGGGTAAACAGCTGAAATTAATTTTCAGAATCATACTCGCCTATTCTTCAATAGGGAGAGCGTTAACTCAAAGCTTTTTCTTTGTAAAAGAATTTATAGTCTGTGCACAAATGGTGACGTTAAAAGGTTTAAGCCATCTCTATACACATTGTATATGACGCAGCACAACTAGCTGGTTTGGGGATGTTATTTTCGCATCGTTAAAGTTCTGCGTTTGTACAAAGATACTATTTTATTACAATATTTTTAGAAACAGTTCATAAAATATCAGGCGCGCTATTCATTGGCGAATATAACGACATACGAGCAATTTTATGGAGATACAAATACCAATATGTGTACAGTGAAAAGTAAAAATTCATAAAGAGACTCGTAATTAACATTCCGTTTCAACGCACGTAGACATTTCTTCATAGTAACTCTTTTAAAAGTACACTCAGATAATTTTCACCACCGAGGACAAATCGGAACTTCTCGATGACAACACAAGCTCCGCTGATTACGTCGCTGGGAAGTTTGGACTCCACACAACCGCAGCTTCTGTGCTGAGCAACTTCCTTATGGTTTGTGATGTTATAAATGACCTCTGTAGATCTTGAGTTCTGGCCACTCGTATGGGTTCTCATGTGGTTTCCATAAAAGGTGTGAGAGGGGAAATACAACTGACAGTCCATAGTTCAATCCCAGCACAGCTCGGATTTTATCCCCTAAAGGTCGGGGGTCAACTATGTTCAGTCTTCGCTTGTTCAGACTTTTGGTTTCAAATTGGGTAAGTCCGGACTTTACATAACTCCACTGATCAACCAAAAAGCCCGTGCTCAGAAAAACAAACAGAAAGTTGAACAGAAATGCAAATGATATGTTGACTAAACGAAATGCAGTAAAGCCGAAAATCCACCTAATCAGAGCAAACGGAGGGAAAATTTCAAATACAGACTTTATTTCCGGAAGGACTACTCGGAAGTAATATGGTATAAAATAAAGAGTAGTAACGGCTGTTCCAAATGAAGCCCACATAAGGAAGACTATGAAATGACGTTGGTTGTAAAAGCCGATACACGTGGCTGTGAAGAAACAATGATGGTCCCTCTTGAGAACGCACACACCACACATCGGGCAATGGTGGCAGCGAGGAGGGGCGTTCAAATTGCACTTCCGGCATATTTTCCACGACCAATAAGACTGTCTTTCTGGTGTTGGCGGGGCAGAGATTGGACCTGGAATTAAACCGCGAGACGTATCACCTTTACTGTTGTTATGATACTTCTCCCTTGCACCATTTTCATCTCTGTCTACAACAATGGCCGAAAGTTGAGAACATGCGTCTGTCCGTATTGCACCATCGTTACATTTCCAAGCTGATGCGAGAGAATTGTCAACATACTTAATCGCTAACCAGTTACTCATCATTTGTAAATAAATCATTGCTAACAAGAGCCTGTGGAGCGGAAGCATCCAATTTATTTCAATGTTGTCGTCACTATTATTTTTGTGGTTGTCATGCTGATTGCTGTTACCGTAGTGATACGGCATGACGTGGAAAAGGCTGTAGTAAAAGACTGTTGTAATGGTGTAGATGTAGATAGGGGCAGCGATGACGTTAAGGATCTCGCTCTGCACGTCGGTGTTTTGTCTCGGAGTCAACATCTGGTTTATTGTGGATTTCAATCTCTCCTTCATTGCAGATAGTTTTGTGCTTTATCGACACACATCTGTAGAAAAACAAAAAATAACAATTGTATACTTAGCTACATGCTAATTATCTAAAGATTATTTCACCATTTACTTCACGTTTCACTATCCATGTCACGAAAACTTTTGTGAAGGTATTCAAACAGACCCAATGAGATGATCGGTTAGATGTCTTGTGTTCACATTTATAACTTGTCATGACAAGCCACGAAAATGAAGAAGAAACTCCCACCGTAACTTATTGTAAAATGAGAACGGTCTAATTGAAAGTTAAAAAAAGTATTTTCTAAGGCAACTAGAAGGAACTCTCGTATACTGCCAGTTCATTGCATTTGTGAGATTAACGAACGGTAACTCTGCGTAGTACGATGAGTATACCGAACGATAACTCGGCGTATTATGATAAGAATCGAACGGAGTGGTTTATACACTTGTTGTCTGTTGTCTCCAAAATGTGCAAAATACGAATAAAATGAAGGAGGGGACACAGAAGAAGAAAAAGAAAAAAAAGCAGAAGTATACGAGCAAGACGGAGAACAACAACAACAACAATAACAATAATAATAATAATAATAACAAGAAGAAGAAGAAGAAGACAGAAAAGGAAAAGGAGAAGAAGAATGAAAGGATAAGAATGAGAGAAGAACATCAAGCGTTTGAGAAGAAGAAGGTCGAAGACGAAACAGAAGAATAAATAGGAGAAGGTGGAGGAGAAGGAAGAGAAGAAGAAGAACAAGAAGATTTAGACTTATATGTTAGTCGCTTATACGAGAAATCTGTTAATCAAACCTGTAATATACTTGCTAAGAGCAACAGCAATTAAACGAAAGGTTATCAATAACAAACGCGCAAATACAGAAACTACTTACAAGATAATTGAGTAAATATCGTCTTCTTCCCGCATATATGTAAAGATTTTAATAGATGGTCTATACTTTGGCTAACACACAAGTTGAATATTCTAATACCAATACATGCAAAGATCAATGGTTGACAACTCCGATCTTAAACGTAAACATTACAGTTAGTGTTCTTCAGATTTCGGGACAAGCTTTAACACGTTCCGTTAAGGCTAAATGATTATGGTACTCTCCGGTAGTATGCGGTAATTATCGGTAATCTTCGGCAACACCATTATTACCTGTAACTGCTAGACATAGTTCAACGACGGCCGTGACCTCCTTGGCAGATTTTTATATCAGACCGTCTTGTCCTGATACTAGGAAAATCAAAAATGTCTCTTTGGCAAGATGGCAGCCAAACCAAAATATCTTGATAAACAGTTTGTTGACACATTAAGTTGTGAAAGTGCACTTATATAGCAATATATTGAAAAAATAAAATAAAGATGCGATGCGAGATTGAAAGGGGAGAAAAGAGAAATCGACATATTTGTATTATTTCTTCGAAGAGATCTATGTACAACGACCACAAACTGAATAAAATACTGCAACTATTATTAAAATGCACGTTTAATTTTCATTACATACGATAAATGCACGATAAACGCAGTTCATATGCACACACTAAAACATGTACACGCGTAGGTCTTTGATATAATGATGTAAATGATATCTTAAGAAACCGTCCGGACCTTACAGTGCCGATTTATATATTGCAGCCGTGATTTGAGACAAAAACTTGCGTTGAACTGCAGAGTCAAATTTGTTAATTCCAAGCATTGTTCAAAATAAGCCATTTTAGTCGTTAGATTTTAGTTATGTTATTACTTATTGACAGCCTTATTTTCTGCAAATGTGGAAGAGCTACGTAACAATGCTGGAAACTCGATGCACATACAGGGAATTTTGTTGTAGTCATACAATTACCCATTCGAATCATCTTCGACCCTTTCCGTACACGTTCGGAGAACGTATCTTGAAAGTAAAAGTCGATCGGAGAACCTCGGATAATTAACAAATCATCTCTCGGATCAATCGGAACTCCTCGGGTAATTCCGTCCTCGGGACACTCATCCCTCGGATGTATCTGGTGCAATAATACTTACTGAAATCACGATCGTTTTGTTCGCCGTAAGCCGGAAGAAGAATATGCCTATGTAGTTCGCACAAAACATAAACACTGCCATCGTTTGACAGCTGGGTGTCTGCTGCGCTGAGTAAATCAAAATCGGACGATTTAAATTTAAAGCCGCCACAAACTGAAGTTTTACTGACATCGTACTGTAGTGAGCTGTCACCCGAGCTGTCATCTTTGTTTTGGCGTCTGTCTCAAAAGAAGTCTCACCTACATACATCCGAGAGATGATTCGTAAATTATCCAAGGTGTTAAGTTTGCTCTCGGATGTATGTAGGTAGTCGGATCACCTCGACCGTTTCGTTAAATGGGACTTCTTTTGTGACAGACGTCAAAACAAAGATGGTAGGTCTCTGGGGATTGACTGCCATCTTGCCGAGGCTACCTTCCCCCGTATTAGGGGTGGTTACACTTAATACCGGCCGGAAGTAGAATGTGTGACATTGGACTTTTTCTCTTTAGTAACAGTCTGATGCTATGTTTTTGGCATTAAATTTTCCTATTTTGAAGATAATCTTAATCTTTTGGTGTCAAAAGGAAGCTGAAACCATGTAGAATTAAAAAGAAAGCAAAAGTCTTGAACCCCTTTGCACAATAATGGACTGATCCACTTTTACAGGAAGTACATATTTTATTGAAATTTGGGGGTTACCGACTGGCAATTTGGCGGTATGCGCATTCTATGAAGCAGAACCGTCTTACAAGTTGCAAAAGTTGGCTTATTTCTGGGTCTTTCTTATAGACTATATGTAGCTTGTTTCACCTATATATGGTTATGGGGGTCCATCATAACTTGGTCATGGTGCAATTTGTTTCCAACTTTTCGTGATTCACTATAGAATATAAAACAAAATTATTTTGTGGCGTCTAACCTATTACCTCCGAGGCCTATTTCTGAAAGAAAAATATCCGAGGTGATCCGAATGACAATTTACCTTCGATGCTCTTTTCCGAAGGTGTAAGAAAAGGGCGAAGGTGATGCGAATAGTTCAATTACCAAATATAAGTCTGAATTGCGCTTGCGGTAAAGTACGTCATGTGTACGTATGAACATGTGTATGTCAGTCATAAAATACGTTGACTGATTCGATTGTGACACAATTAGTCAAAATTGCATAAAGGTGTGGCCTGTACCTAAGCAAAACCAGTGCCTAAGACGTTTCAAAGGTTATGACAGGACAAAGTAACATCACTTTAAAATAAATCATAATCAAACAAACTTCCTCTTAAGATGCGATAAAAAATTAAAAAAATCTATAGTTCTACACCATACCTGTCAAGTCTCACGTTTTTCATACCTCGACTTATGTTCTCACTTGGAAATTTGAAAAAGGATAGAAATACAAAAAAAAATATGTTTCATTGATTGTGGAGTTTTACTTTTAGGACATGTAGTCTACGGGGACCGCTTGTTTTATGAGTATTAGAGTAGTGTGTCATTGTACGAGCTTGAGCTAGCCGTAATCAGAATATTTATATCGTTGTCTTTTTATATTACCAACATTGTTCTTATGTTATTACATGTACATGTAAATTATATCATCTGGTGAATTTCATAATGGGATACTACTCTCATTCAAACCTAGTCTCATGCTCATTAGATCTTGAGTTCGACATCATCATCATTAGCAGCAGCACAATCGCCTATAATGCCACCACAATTATCATCAGCAGCAGCATCAGTAGCAGAAGCAGCAGCACCACTTCACCACCACCACAATTATCATTATCAGTAGCAACATCACTATAATAATCACCATTATCAGCAGTAGCAACGTCACTATATTCATCAGAATCATCAGAATCGTCACCCTCTGCTCTTCGTCATCTCCCCATTCCTTTAATCATCATTTTCTCATTGTCAACATTTTTCACCATTTTTTATAATCATAAAAGCATTACTGCCCCCCCCCCCCCACCACCACCACCACCACACCCACACACTTACTGAACAAATTCGCTGTACTGTTGCTTCTTTTCCATCTGACAACAATCTGCCATAGCGGAAGACCGGAGGCTATGTCGATCTACAACATGTCATCTCCCGAGACAGACTATTATTGCCAATGATGAATTAACATGACAGTATAGCCAATGACGAATTAACATGACAGTATGCCTTTGCTTGGGATTAAAATATTCTTCTTTCTTTTTTACCCTTTTTGGATTTTTATTAAATAACTGAAAATACAAAGTATATATGTATATGAAAATAATAATAATAAACTATATGTATTGTTACTATTGCATATTTCCAACTACACTGTCCGTAAGCGTGGGTGTGTGAAGTTGTGTGAGGCGTGTTTGTGTGTCTTTTCCCATTTGATAAGTGCGATTGAGAACGTGTGCATGTATTAGTGTGCAAGAGTGCGTGCGTTCGTGTCTGTGTTTGTATGCGATTTTGAGAAGACTTGATGATCAGCGACAGTGACATTGGTTTTAATTATCTTGCAACTATGTACAATGTACAAGTTGTGACAAATAAAAGATTGCCCTGTTCTGTTCTGGAAATTTATATTTTAAAAAAATCCGTCGGGTATTTTCGCCGTTAATTGCATTTTCAAAACAGGATCGCGTTTAAACATTCAGTCGATATTTTGGGCATTTTTTAATGAATGATGCAACTCTACAATTAAACCTGGTATGTTATAGTTTGGACAATACATTTTTCCACAAATGTCGCCAATAGGTCATCTCTGTCTCTGCATACGCAGCGTTGTTATTTTTAAATCAAACACAGTTGATTAAACCACGAGACCACTTGCTACGCGCATTAAAACTATGGGTTGAATGACTCTGACGCCAATATCTAATTTTGCGGAAATCCACATAGTGCTTATTTTTAGGTTAAGAATTAACATTAGACACATTTTTCAATTGAGGCTGAGCTAAAGATCGCCTATAATAAGACTTATATATAGTAAGTCATTAAGCCCAAAGTCTCACTAGCATGGGTAAGATACTGTTATATTGATAGAGGCAAAGTGTATTTAAACGTTGCGGCATTGATCGATTTAACGCAACGCGTCACATTGTGTCGGATTGTACCGCATTGGTCCGAAGTGCTCGCTTTTTAAGGTTTGCGGATACACTTAATTTTAAGACGCCCTGGTCCCCAATGCCTAGATCCGTCCTTGCGCTGTAACGGTTGTATTTGTACCTGACAAATAGACCAACCCACCCCCAACCAGCGCTACTAGCGGCTCTATGTGTAAACCTGTATCAAACATTGTACACTGTGGCTGTGTTAAACTCACTGGTGGGCTAGCGTTTAGAAGGAACTATTTCGATGGATTGGTAAAGGATAGAACATGTAAGTACTCTTTATAAAACGTGCATTACTTTCACACAACCTGTATGCTTGTATTCGTAAGATGTTGAACTATAATCGATAGAATTCTGCATGTTAAACACAAAAGCGAATTTCGGTCAGATGTAAACATTGGTCTATGTATGTGTTAAGCCTTTCAATCTGTCAAAACGAAATATACTGCGTACGTGTCATTTCAAGCGTGTTAATGTATGTATGTCGGTCAATGTCTTTTTAAATTGTTTATGTGTGGTATTCGGCAGTTTGCTTATATCAAGTGCATGCAACAATATCCCCTCCACGATTTGGAGAAATTAGGCATAATTTGTTATGAATAGATCTATATCGACGTCATAGCACACTTTAAGGATGACGATATAACGTGATCTCACAAGTAAGTTGTCACGGGGTTTCTTAGTTTGAAAATAGAGTACATGACACAAGTTGTCCTTTAATACAAAAAATTATGAAACGAGTAATAGTAAGCGAGACTATGGCTTTGAGATTCTTTTTATCACATGATTTAAATCGCCAATATATTATTTGATCACATTTTAACAATACTTCACGAAATATTGATTAAGAAAATCTGTACTGTGATGACGTCGGTGAGTCATCATTCAAAAAAGCTGTATCACACTAGTGTAATACAATCAAATATGTAATGGTCGTATTGAATGGAAAACAAAGGGAATCATGTGATAAATAGCTATCTCTGCAGCGTGGCTCAGATTGGAAGGACCTGTTTGCAATGACGAGTGCGAATTTGTGCTTCACTGGTCGCACAGTTCTAGGGCATCAATGAACAGCATTTTGTAATACATTTTCAGGTAACAATGACTAATTTGGTTCCTAGAGAAAACAATCTTTGGTCCCAACTGTCGGATACCACCTGAAAAAGCTCAAGCATATGAGGTTGGCGTAGTGATAGAGTCGTCGATTTGTAACTCCACTGACTGCTTAGTCTCTTAGTTCGAGTCCCGTTCGGGGTGAAAGGCTCAATCTGGGAAGGTCTTCCAACTGCCGGTGGTTCTACCCAGACATTCCTCCACCAAAAAACAGACGGATGTCGCTTAAATGACCATAATTGGTCGCTGCGGTGCATTTCAACAACAAAACAAAAACGAGCATGTCATGGGTCTGTGCAAACCCAATGTTGATATATTTACACAAACAAACCAATGTCAACCCTTATTCTGTTAAATCAAACCATCGTCTGCTCACTGTCGTTAGACTGTTAGTTCTATCCCAGACGAAGTTAAACTTTATCATGATTCTTGTTGAATGTTGCGATATAACAGTTTCGTCTCGAAGATATGTCCATTAGCCAGGTCACAGATATGACTTGCGGTACGCTGGTGGTTCTGCATAGACAAAAGTCCACTAATAACTAGCTGGACGTCGACAATATGACCATAGTTATGTCGGTGCGATAAAACAACAATATATTCAATATTATGTAGTTCTTTTGGCAGGCGATTTATACTGCAGGGGTACGTAGTTAAATTCCCAAAGATTACCTAATCTTGCCGTTTATTAGGCTTTTAGTACCAATCTGTCCTTTACTTTTGACGGGTTTTGACAATTTCTCATGCAGTCTTTAAGGTAATTTACGACACTGGTTATACAACCCAAATTTACTTTTACTGGTAAATGCATTGACTACCAAGGCATAAGCATTTACATATACATGTCTTAACAATGTATTTACTAGCCCACCTGACATATCTAGGCCTATTATTACAACAACAGTACGACAATATTATGACAAACTCACGTTAACACATGCTGTATGCTTACACAAGATTACACTTACATGCTTTAACACACCTGAATTATCATAACCACTTTTACATTCGCAAGCACAAACATGCACACAACACAATTTCACCTTTTACGTACATTAACACAACCGCTTGCTTAAACACACTTATTTTCATACATTAATACACGCATGCATAAAAAATAATATACACGCGCATATACATACACATGCCCACGTGCATATCTAACCTGCATGTATTAACACACCCTCTTCAAAAACATGCGTTTATACATTCACATAGACATAAATAAAATAGCATAGCATAAAATAACAATAAAACGCACTCGTACATTAACACACCCACGTAGTATTAAAACAACTTTGCATTATTATGTGTTCACACACTCTCATGCAAATTCACAAATTTTTATTTAACCACTAGCATACACACATTTACACACATGCATGCATAAGCACATGCACTTGCACTTACATCAACATACCTACCTGCATTTATGCCACCCCATAATGCATTAACACACCCCTTACAACTTGGCAAACACGTGTATTAACACACGCGTTTGCACATACATGCACACGTATTTACACACAGATGCATTAACACGCACATTCACCAATTTTTACCGGTATATGCGATAACCTACACACATTCGCACACACATGTAGTACTCATAAATAGCTCACATGCATTAGCACACAAGCGCGCGCGCGCGCACACACACACAAGCGCGCGCGCGCGCACACACACACACAAGCGCGCGCGCACACACACACACAAGCGCGCGCGCGTACACACACCCACCCGCGCACAAACGAAAACACACACACACACACACAAATTATTATTTTAAATATGTATACAATGTTGTTGTAAACATACACATGTACACATCCACTGTGACACATGCGTACAGACAGAGATTGTGCACATTCCGTTGATTGTCCCGTACATTTAGTACCCTTTTTCTTTGTACATAAAAGTACAGCCATTACTCTTGTTTAAATTACCTAAACGAGTAGCCTATTCAATACCTGACTTACTTTTTTGGATTTTTTGTAAACACACTCTCCTATTTCCATCAGTAAATCTGGCCTGATCCGGGTCAACAAAAACTCAACTGGTTTATTTAAATTAGGGTCAACAAACTGAAAATTTGGCTTTCTTGATTAGTTAGTGTCGTGTGCAACATTTTTAAGATCCAGTTTAATGTGGTTTTTGTGTGTGTGAGAGAGACTTTGAGATATCACGTTTTGTGTTGATGTATGATATAGAGGATATTTGTAAACTTCTTTCTATGATCGTATTTTATTTCTCGAGTGGTGATAGAAAAAAATATTTTTATGGGTTGCGCAGCAACTAATGACAATGATTTTTCTATGAGGCCACACACGTGAAAAAAAAAGGAAATCAACTTTTTCTTTTATTTCATGCCTATTTCGTCTGTAAACTTGATTTTAACCAGCTGGTTTTGCCATACTCCCTGTAAATACTAAACTCCTCCCATGGGACCCAAAATGAAAATGATAACAATATTATTTCACTGTGCGCCAGAGTAAAATGACAATGTTTGCTTTCACTGGTATTTCCCGCATTTAATACCAAAATCATGAAATAAATATAGCTACTAAATTTGTATGAAGTGGTGTTAAGTTTATTATTATTATTATTTTATTATTATTATAATTATTATTATTATTATTATTATCATTATTATTATTATTATTATTATCATTATTATTATTATTAGTAGTAGTAGTAGTAGTAATAGTAGTAGTAGTAGTCAATCAATCAATCAATCTTTTATTCCCCATTTCTGGAGATATGACATGAATATACAAAGTGAAACACATAAAATATAATTATGTACAATCCATATAGGTAAACTCAAAATACATAGTTATGCAATATTTCTGACCATCATTAGATAATTGATCAGGCTTATGAGTATGTAAAGTAGCGCATAATATAATTTGATTATAATGGAAGTCGTATGAAAAGCCCATATACATCAGAGTTTAGACAAACATAAAAAGAAACATTTGTCTTGTAGATAAGCTTAACACTGCCCTAGTAGATGTCATATTTCACATTGGATATTTTTATGTGTCGTTAGTTAAGCAAACATGCACGGATATAGCGAAATGACCTGTAGTAATAGTAGTAGCAATAGTAGAAGTGGTAGTAGTAGCAGTAGTTGTAATAGTAGTAATAGTAATAGTAGTAGTTGTAGTACTAGTAGTAATAGTAGTAGTTGTAGTAGTAATAGTAGTAGTAGTAATAGTAATAGTAGTAGTAGTAGTAGTAATAGTAGTAATAGTAGTAATAGTAGTAGTAGTAGCAGTAATAGTAGTAGTAGTAGTAGTAGTAGTAGTAGTAGTAGTAGTAGTAGTAGTAGTAGTAGTAGAAGTAGTAGTAGTAGTAGTAGTAGTAGTAGTAGAAGTAATAGTAGTAGTAGTAGAAGTGGTAGCAGTAGTAAGTAGCAGTAGCTCCCCATACGTCTTGCAGCTATGATTAACAAGCTAGTAAAATCTGTATATATCCTTTAAACCACACAACATTGTATCAGTAATTTATCTTGATCCCATGAAAGCTGAACATTTTTTCTTCAAGTCAATACTTTATGTTTGTTTACACAAAATGTACAATCACTTGAGGTCGGATAGCACTTGATTTACGTCTGACTTCTGAGTACAGTCCTAAATCATAAAGAAAAATGTTGGAGGATATGCGACACTTTTCTTACGCAATCAAATACACATGTGTCCAGTTTATTGGAACTGACCGAGGGTAAAGATTGCAGAACTTTTTGGAACGTTGTGGTACATTGAAGTTTTGATTTGTTTAAATAAGACCCAAACAGTAAACACACAAAATAATAAACAAAAATGCCTGACTTCTAGAATATCAAAATAACATTTTTTTTTTGCCAAATACCAAATGATTTTAATAATGTTAATGTACTGGAAAATGTAAAATACAATTGCCTTGATACGGCTGACATAGGACGATTTAAATAAATTAATGACAAAGAACGATTGCATAACGCAACTTGTATTGTGTAATTATCGCCATTGTTATAAAATAATTAATATCAATTATGCATAAACTTTTAATTCTAGCGTTGTAGTTTTTAAGCTTAAAATTCCCAATAGACAATAAAACGGTACACTTTGAAGTTAGTGTTGCACATTGTTGAATTATTCTTATTTTTTTTAAATAACAAGCAAGATGTTAACATAGCTGGATATGTTTTTATTTGAGAAACTATTTTTAGCTCAGTGTATTATAAACAATAAAATAAAGCTCCTTAGTATCACGCCTGTCATTTAAAAAATTCTGCTTAACAAGACTTTAATTTATAACCTGAAGATGTTTCCACACATTTTTAAGGGCGGATTTATACGGAGGCAGACCCGGCGCACACACCCTCTTATATTGCCATACCATATAAAAGACACAGGAATTTAATATGGATTAATTATAAATCAGCTACAAAAACAACACAACAACATGTAATTGTGTTTGTCTCGTATATTTACTTAAAACAGTAAGGTAATCTTAATCACAACTTACATTTTAAACAAAAATCACGCCCCTCTTGGTCCGCCCTTGATTTGTTTGCCTTGTTTTATTAGGAGCTTGACCCTGTTATAAATAGGAAATACAATCCCTATGTAAACACCTGTCTGTTACATTATCAACCAACCAGGATTTCCACATCACGTCAGCATTGATTTGTTTATTTCATTGTTAATATAACGGCCAGAGACTAGAGAATCCACATCATTGACATGTTAATACGTGCAATGAACGTGAAAACAATTTATTGGCAGAACCTGACGGCGCAACGGTTGCAGGTGCGGGACGCCTTGGTTTTAAACCCAGGCCGCAGCATAGTAAAGTCGTTAAAATGGTGTTGGTATAGATCCCCTGCATTCGTTGAAGCAAAAATAAGCTAGTTCCACGACTGGTCTGTCGACTGTCCGGATAATGAGACTGTGTATGGTGACATGCCATGGGGTTGGTTGCATTTTAGTCCTGTTGAAGGCAGCACTTTGTCTGAATAATGGCTCCGAAAATACTTATTTGAGAAAGTAGAAAAACCAAGGTGTACCGAATGCCCAGGGTATTGAGGTCACATATATTGTGAGAATGGTATTTAATTAAACGATAGTTATCGTGCCCTAGGCTTGACAAAGCGTCTGGACGTTAGTGTACTTTGTAACGCTTGACTAAATGTGTACTATTATGTCTAGACACAGGATTAAGCGACAATAGTGGCTGGACGTTGCGTCACATTACCTGTCCGCAGCTTGATACGATAAATCAATCGGAGGTCAACTGTTAATTCAGTCCCTGGATGTACCTATGTAATGATACAGAATCGAGAGAAATATGTGATTGAGAGAGGGAGAGAGAGAGAGAGTTTGAAAAGTTCTTATTCCACTGGTCAGAGGTTATATGAGGGAAGTAGCCCCGTCAACATGGCAGCTAAGTCCATTGACATTGATACACATTAATCCACAACGAGAGTGTGAGAGATGAAAGACAGAGAGAGATGATAAAACTGTGTTCCACTGAAAACTTGGTTTGAAATGCTGAGTTAACCGTGCATGTGCAAAATATCGATTATGTGAAGCCATTTTAACTAATTTATTATGTTATTTCTAACTGCTAACCTAAACTCCTGCAAATGTGTAGGGGCAACTCCATGATGTAGGAAAACCCGACGTATTTACTGGGAATCCCGTTTTATTCATACTACTACTTTCGATACTTTTTAAGTTTTTAAGCATGTACTCCAATAGCCGAGATGTTGCGAACGAGTAGAGTTTATTTATAGGATAGGCTGTCTCACACCATTGGCAATACACGAAAAAAGTTGAGGCAAAGCAACAAAGGCGACTCAAACGATTAAAACAAATTTAAAAGAAATTGTGACATACATTTTTAAACTTAATTAAAGGTAATATCCAGCAGCTTTCCTTTATAAAATACATGTAAATAAATAAAATAATATTATTAAAATAATATAAAAATACTCCATGTACTCCAATAACTCCATGTACCGAATAACGACCCGCATTTTATCAGGGTTATGACGGTCCGCAAAACAGACGTTCCCCATGTGCATATGTCAGTAAGCGCGTCGCCCATTATATTATAACAGGGCAAAATTAAGATATTGAGGGCTCTGCATCACAGTAAAGGAAACTAAGATCTGCTGTACGCTAGCCCAATCCCAATATTGTTGTTTTTTGTTGGAGATGTTTTGATATTTGTTTTAATTTTTATGCACATGGCTGTATTCATTTAACTGTACAAAACACACTTGCGAATTTACAAAAAATCAGCAGGCACCAAAAGGCTCGCACATATACGTACACTATTATTTAGGATCGACGGCTAATTTCAGATGATCTACTACTAAAGCAATAAATAAACTATTGATTCGATTTATGAACCAGTTGATACAAATTTGGAGGTTGCGTGATAAATAAACTACAACAATTTCTCTACATCCAACATATAAAACTTTAACGCCCCTGCACGCCCAGCAAACATAAAGCAATTCTCCAAAGCGTCACGACTTGCTACTCTGTCCTGTATGAAGTTATGTCAAATTATATATTAATTGCCTCTGGAACATGGCCGTTTCCGTCCATGGGGAAGTTTCGTGCTGGCGTCAGTGTTTATTATGACGATCAGACTACGTGGACGGATGTAAATGTAGTTAGAGACAGGATTTAAAAAAATGCTGCCGTACAGACCGGCCATTGCGGAGGAATGTCAACTTCAAGGCATCTGTAAATGCGTAGGAGCTGCCGTAAACAAGAGCCTTCAGTTTTAAAAATCATTTAAACATTTTATAGGTTATTGTATATTTAGACAAAGGTAAAGTGTTTCAGTTTGTCTTTCTTTATTTACAAACATCAGAACCCGCACACTGACAAGATAATCTTTATTGTTCATACGTGATAATCGAGCCAAACCACAATCTACGTGGCCACTGTTGTTTCCCTGAAAGATTGCTGCAGAGACGTCGAAACAAACGTTTTGTATCGTCTCAGAATATCTCAAATCATAGTCGTTATAAGAGAAACATTAATGCAAAGTATCAAAGGGCCTCTAATATATGTTTAAAAAGACAATACGTCATCTGCCGAAAGGCAACGCCGGACATCCAATGAGTAGTATGACGTAAAGTGAGCTGAGAATATGATTGAACAATAATAACTCCTCATGGACATAACATACGATGCACCATTTGTATTGCATGCTGTCTAAATGTATCAAACATCATTTTATAACGCTAACTAATATTTTATGATATTTATTTTTAAAGACATTTTTAACGAATAACAAGCTTAAAACCATCATACAGCACTGTTAACAAGATTAAAACCTACTTAACCCACGTGGCTCTAATTTGACAAAATTGGTACGATACATACGTGGTATGAAGTTTAAGTGGTACAAATCTGTAATACCTAACTGCCACTCTCAACACCTCGGCCATTTCTACGAAATAGACTTGTCTGCTGACCGCCGAAGAGTTGCGAATGGCATGGAAATTCATTGCCAAATTGTTTGCGCATTCCGTAAAGTGTGCCGTGCTTCAGCATTTACAATGAAAGCATTTTCGGACGCGCCACTATGCGGTTGATTTGTAAAAGGTGGTATTTGATAGTTTGGGCCAGACTTTTTTCTCAAACAAGCCATATAAATTAATGTTACCTGAAGAGATTCTGCGACATGCTGCTTATTGACGCCCTTCACCTATGTAAAAAAGAGCATACATGTCCATTTGTCATTTCAAACATGTATTTCCTATCTGAGCCACACTGCACAGTTAAATATTTTAAAACGAACAAAACCATGACTACTTATTTTTGATATCACGTTATGTCATGAACCGCCCACGCACAGAAGGTCAACTGGAATATCTTCTCATATTCAGGTCATCACGCCCACCGGGACTAGAATCCAAGCAGTAAGAAGCCGAGGAGTTATAGGACTAACAAGTCCGCGATTCTACTGCTATACCTCAAGCGAAAGCCGTCCTTTGTGAACCGGCATTAAATCATAGAATGTGAAATCTTTTATAAATATAATAATAATATGTACTTCTCTCTTTTTGTTTTCAGAACCCCAAAAGAATCTATGTATGTAGAAGTTATGTTTCCCAGCACCATAGTCCTCCTGACGGCGTGCGCCATCGTCATGGCAACCACTAATGATACGTCAGAAAAAGTGTTTACCGTCAAAGCGATGAACGACGAAGAGATGACGTACAGATATCACAAGATGGAAGCAGCAGAGTGTGTGTACTACACTCGCCATGGCACAAGCATCTGTATGGATAACTATTCGTTCCAAGAAGTCAAAACAATCTGGACTGAAAAGCCACAACTGCTTCAGTATGTCTGTGTCAACTGCAAGAAGCAAGAGACTGTCATCGGCGCAAGATCCTACTGCTTGTGTAAGTCAGAAGCGTCGCTGAACGACGATAAGTTCACGAGCTGTTACATGACCACCATCGATTCCTCTCTATTCAATCGGTCAAGTGAGCTTGAACTAGTGGACCTGTCGGAAAATAAGATTACGTCAGTTGAAAGACGAACTTTTGCTGGTATGAATAAAGTTAGGTACATTTCTCTGAGCTACAACACCGAGTTGCAAACTGTGCCAGCTGAACTGTTTTGCGACGTTCCGAATCTGGAGTACTTAGGACTGAGCGGTATTAAGCTTGATGTTTTTCCATCCCATGCTTTTGTCTGCAAAAGGAACATGTCTAAGTTAGAAATTATGGACATCAGTCACAGTAGCATCAAAGACGTTCCAGCAGATTCGATGTCACATCTCCCAATGCTTAAGTTCCTGGATCTCCGTGGCAATAATCTAGTCCAGATTTACAAATCATCATTCAACGGTGGCTATTCGCTAAAACATTTGGACATATCCGACAACAGATTGGTATACCTATTTCCACATTTCTGTGACTACCTGCCTGATCTGACATACCTACATCTCAGCGGAAATAAACTGGCGAATTTTAGTTTTGAAGAAATGGCTGGCTGTACTTCCTTGATAAGTCTAGATTTGTCACGGAACGAAATGACACATATTTCTGGAAACACGTCAGCATTTGGCTCACTCGAGTTGTTTGATATTTCTTCAAATAAGCTAATAAGCTTCGATGTTAAACTGAACTATCAGTCAAATCTTCGTTCACTCAATATGTCTCATAACTACTTTAATAGATTTTATTCAGATGTATTCGTCCGCTTAGAAAACCTTACTTCATTAGACCTTTCCCACAATTTGATCAACGATAGTGATAATTTTGTGCAGCTGTTGGAGACACTTGAAAAGTTAAATTTCCTTAACTTAAGTAGTAACAAGCTTGTACAGATGCATAACAAGAGTTTTGCTAACATGAATATGCTTACACATTTGTATTTGGACAATAACGAAATCTCTTCCATCGATGCACTGACATTCTACGGATTAAGCTCTTTGACAACGCTTACGCTTGATTTTAACCACATAGAAAGTCTCCCTGAAGATTTATTTACACCACTGACCTCCCTTAAACACCTATCTATATCAAATAACAGACTGACTTCAATAAGCGCGTTAAACCCATTATCCTTAATCTCACTAGACGCCTCAGTAAATGCACTACAATCGTTTCCTTCGTCTATAAACTTCACGGAAATGGAATCTCTTAACATATCACACAATCACTTGACAGAATTCATAGCATCAAATGAAAATGCATTTGTGAGTTTCAAATCCTTGCAGATTGCCGACCTTTCATTTAACGATATCAGCGACATCTCCAGAAGCGTCTTCAGCACATGTTCCAGTCTGAAAGTTCTTTCATTGGAAAGTAACAAGTTGGGTTGGAATCTCAATAGTCAACTTTTCATTGGAGCAGATTCTCTTTCACATCTTAATGTTGCCCAAAACGACATTTCAGAAGTTGGAGATCTATTTCATTTGTCATCTCCTTTGAACAGTCTGACGTTCCTTAACATTTCTGGCAATAGTTTAAAGAAGATGGCGAAGCTTGCCAACATTGATGAAATTACAACGACAGTTATAGAAAGTATTGACATTTCAAACTGCAACCTTTCAACAATTGACCCATTTACATTTTCAAATCTTTCCAGTCTCAGATACGTTTTCCTCAGAGATAACCAAATAAAGACTTTCATGCCGCTTCTCGCGAACAAAAACACGAAGTATGACATGAAGGGAAATCCACTCCACTGTTCCTGTGATATGCTATGGCTAAAAGAACCTTTCTACGAATTTCAAGGTGTCAATGGCACGCGGATTAAAATCCCAGCGACAAACTTCAAGATCGACACATGCACCATATATCGTGAAGAAGGCCAATTCCCACCCGAGACCTTGCACTCAAAACAGTTTCTTTGCCCGGCTGTGGATGATTGTTCCCCACAATGCGACTGCTTCAAACCAGACATGGACAGTCAAATCAGCGTAGTAGACTGCAGCAAACGATTTTTGACAGCCGTTCCAACTCCAATAGCACGTTCAGCTCTTTCGATTTATTTAGATGGGTCAGATTTTAGTGGCCCAGACGCTTTGGCTGCATTTAATGATTTAACTGGAGAAATGGATGCAACAGAGTTGTATCTGAATAACTGTAGCATTGGAGCTCTGACGGGAAACTTGTTCGCAGCCTTCAAAGATCTTCAAGTATTGCATCTTTCAAATAACCGTTTAACGAGTTTAACAAGTGGCGTGTTTACAAATTTAGTTAAATTGAAGGAATTGAATATTAGTGAAAATTCGATTTCTGCAATGGACATCGACGTCTTTAAGCCGCTTAATCAGACGCGCTTGAAATATTTAGATCTGAGAAATAACAGGATCGAAATCTTACCGAAAGAAATTGCTTCAGATTGGTCCTCGTTGACTTCAACATTATTCTGGCTAAATGGAAGTATGTGGTCATGTAATTGTTCTAATGCATATTTTAAAGAGTTTGTGTCGAAGAGGAGGTTAAACATTAAAGATTGGGCAGCGTTACGTTGTAAGGATACTGGCCATCAGATTGTATATGTCCCCAAATCTAACTTCGTTTGCTACGTCGAAACTCCGCGCACTCGCAGCAACACAGCGATGTTTATTGCATTGATATTTACTGGAGTTTTGTTCATGATATTAATAGCTGTAGGCACCTACTTTCGAAGAGAGCTTTTGTCTATGTTATATTACTTAACGGACTGTCGTATTCCGACAAGATCTACATTTCCTGGTATGCATTTTGACGCCTTTGTCTGTTACAATCCATCGGACACGCACAGTAGTGATTATCTGGAGAATGTTCTATTACCTCGTCTTCGGAATAACGGCTTCGTCGTCCAAACATCGGCCGACCTAATTATAGACGCTGACGTCACTCAAAAAGCCATTGAAGATAGCAAGTGCTCGTTGTTTATTGTAAATAAAAACTTTTCTTCGAATGCATTCCTAATTAAAGTATTCCAGATCGCGAAAGCGAGAAACGCCATAGAAAGAAGGCATAGAGTCATTATCTTGATTAACGGCGACGTTGATCTTTATGCACTGGAACCGGAAATGCTCAAGCACCTGCGCAGAGGTGACTATATTACAGCTAGGTCACGCGTCTGGTGGCAAAGACTTGTTTACGAGTTTCCGCTTCCTAGTGGACACAGGTACTGTAACCAGACAGGTGACAATGTGTCTGAATCGGACGTGATTGTATTCAGTACGTTAGAAAATGAAACGTACGAAAGTATTTAAGATGTACATATTTGTTAGTAAGCAACAAAACATGTGATAGACAGTATTGAACAGGCGTCTTTGTCCTAGTGGATTGGATACCGGTGTTTAGATTTATGATGACTTGTCATGGCGACGATGGTGTAAGTACACAATGGGATCAAATGATGTTTATAAGAAAGTGGGTCCCCCAATTGCATGTATGGAGATAGGACGTAGACTGTCAAGATGTACTATATTCGAATTCATTTAAAAGTTGTAGTGTAATGTTTGACTTCACCCGATTTAGTGAATTTCTGACGCGATGTTTTATTGTTATTAGTTTGTACTTTTTTAATGCAAAATATTTCAGAACGAAACCATTTTTAACAGAAGGAGGTTGATATTTTTGATGAAGAGTCATGTTGACCAAAGTTACTGTATTATAAGTAAATCTTCAAAATATCACTATATAACATAATCAAAAGAAGTTATATTTTTGTATCATTGTTGGTATTTGTAGACATGTTAAAATGTTATTAAAGTTATTTTTCGTTGTAGAGGTGTACGTGTGAGATGATGTTTAGCTTGACTTTATTTATCAAATTACACATATTGTTAAAACCTAAGCCATAAAATTTGTAAAATCGCTTAAGAGTGACATATGTTTAATAAATAATTACTATGCAGATTAGCTCCCTGTAAAAACAACATATAAATCGTTATATTGTAAATATCATTGCTGCTGCTTTTTCATTGTTTCATATACATTTGACATATCTGTGATTGAACTACTATTTATAGGCCGTGGCGTTTATGAAAAGAAAGTTTTTTTCGCTTCATGTGACAGCACGTTCAATGGATAGTATGACAGTATTTTATGTGCATATTGACAATATACAAGGTAAACATTTGAATGCGTGTCGATGAAATTGTAAAAATTTAAACAGCCATTGACATAAACAGTCCTTTTTCAGGTGATTGCATCTTCGGAGTCAGGGATCGTGGATTATGACAATTCTAGTGTCGTTTCTTGTTATATTTATACTAAATGAAACAACGTTGAAGTATATCTTTATATGTTGGTTAGTGAGGTGATCTTTTCACCATGCAGTATCTGCTAGCAATACTCCTAAACATCAGCATGATGTAAGTATTGTAGTACGTGTTTTACACGATATTTTGTTAAGAATGTTATATAAAATATTCCTTATCGATGTTGTTTGTTAAAATCTCAGAGTATGAATAAACTTTTCACAATCAAAATTAAATACTTATTATTCGATTTAATGTATTATTTGAGAATAAATGGGCGTAGTTGTTGACTAAAACTATTTATGAAGATCGGCTAATTTTATATTATTGTTAATTTATTTCTTCCATTGGATGTCATAATATAATTCACCCACCTGTTTGAAATTAAAATGAGTTGTTAAAGTAACTGAACCAATATTAAACGGCCTTCTAGCGTTCAGCATTTACCATAGAACTTAAATAAAATAGTGAAGATGTTGGAGATATACATGGCATTGATTCATTTCTGTTTCTTACTGTGCATTGTTAAGACTAGTCTTAGTGTATTATAGTGTATACTCACCAGTTAGTATTTAATGGTCAGTTCTTATTCTACTTTCATTTTTAGTTAACCAAATAGTGAAGTCAATATAATTATTTGTAAAAAAAATCATCTTAAAGATTTCACTCATATATAGATCAAGAGAAGAAATGAGGAGTTTACACTTATATAAAAGGGCGTTATACCTTTTGTGTAGGTCTTTTTTCAACATGTTATCCTGGTGTTTGTAGTTTTTACCCTTTATATCTATTATATTCGATATTAGAGATTTCAAAGCATGATTTTAAAACTTGTTTATTTTGGAGAAAATATTTTTATTTTTTATTGAACAGATGACAGAAAATCTGATAAATATTTTCATTGTTTATTCGCAAAAACTGAAATATTTTAAAATTTATGTTGTGTCTTTTGGTTTGTTTTTGTTCTTTTTAATTTTCCTTAATCTTTGCTTTAATACATGTATTAGTGTTTTTGTTAGATCTTACACTGGCTTAAATGTTGTTCCTTTTATTTTATTTCATACCTCCCATCACATTTCAAGTGTAAATAACCGCGAACCAACCCACCGTGTTCATATGTTACCGCAACTCTACATGAACAGTTTTCTATGTACATACGACGTTTTTAATTGCGTGTGTATGTTTGCGTATATTTGTATATATACAGTTGGTAATAAAGTTCATACTTTTTTATATCATTTAAATAAACGGGCTTGAATTCACTCTGTTTTCGTATTCAGTTTATTTTAGACCTTGGAATGAAATTTCCGCTAGCATATAATCTGATCTTTATGAACAGAACAGAACACTTATGACTATTTATGACATGTACAAACATTCATCGTCTTCACATAGTATTCCAACATTAAATAAGTAATTCAGTCACATGGTACACAATTAATACATTCACATGGTACACAGTTAGTACATATTATGTCCTCAAAAACTCTTGGAGAGTAATACATAAACTAATTGTTTCGAGATTTTCTTTTATTGGTTTCATTTAGGACAGTTTACTGATTATTTGTGTTTAAATAATTGTTTCTAATATTTACCGCTTTTTTAATAAATTGTGCAACATTCTGGAGTTTTCTCGGTTTAATGTATTCATTAGTAAACTCAACTTATAAACTGATGGTCTTCGGAAAAAATAAGAATCTATATGAACCTTTCTCAACTCGTCATAAAGTGGACATATCAGTAATAAATTGGTAAATTTCTTCGATATCTCTGGTATTACAACAATTACAAAAGCGTTAATTTCTGGGCATAAAGTTGTTTCCAAAACGAGTTGTCTGAATTCTCAATGAATAAGCTGATATTCTTAGTCTTGTAAAATGAAAGCGAATATCATTAGGCAGTATGTCCAGATATAATTCGTACTTAAAGCATGATTTAAAAACTCAGTATTCTTCCAGGATCGGACTTTGTCCTAAAGACGCATTCCATTCCTGTGTGAAACAGTCAATTACCGTTCGTTTAAATCGATTTGGAAACAATATTACATCCAGTACATCTACATTGTTGAAAACATAAGAGTATCCATAATTATCCAGCCAGTTTCTTACAATTAAAGACCCAATTTAACTTTCCTTCATTGCAGTCTGTTAAGGCTACCTTATAACCACTTATATTAATACTTCGATTTCGCTTTTTACTAATTGGCACCAATATTTTACTATTGTTACGCATCTAGTTACATATAGCGGGTATCTTCCTAATTCTCCATAAACGGCTGTGGAGCTACTGTTTCTCGAACATTAAGAATTCTTTTGCAGAACTTAAGATGCAGTCTTTCTATTTGACTTTGACTTTGACTTTGTAAAGCCCCATACCTCTGTTGCGTAATTAAAATAGAGCCAACAAACACATCAAAAAGCTGACACAATAAATGGAATGCTTTTGCAATTAATTAATAATACATTTTAGTGCCCTTAGTGATTCCCAGATATATATTCGTTTCGAAGCGCAAATGATCCGGTATAGTTAAAAACAGTACCTAAATAATTGAAATCATTTACTACCTTAATAACTTGGCCATTATCGGACCAATTCTCGTTTGCAGTTAGTCCCGTTCGGGCGAAGGACTTAATGTGGGAAGGTCTTCCAGCTGACCTGCGGTGCGCCGGTGTTTCTACCTATACATTTCTTTGGGGTCTTCCTCTACCAAAATAACTGGACGTCGCTATAATGATCATAATTGGTCGTTGCGATGTATCTACAAAACAACAACAAGCTATACAGTGCACCCGTCAGTGAGATAACATGCCCTGAACACGTTGCGCGACACCCCATATTGTCATTTTGTATTTGCTGAATTGCTTATAGCAGACTGTATAAATGGTTAGATCGGATTTGGCCGAAACGTCATAAAATGGGGAAATGCCCAAATCACAGGAAATTAGTTTTATTGAAATTCTTTAATCAAATCAGGCTTGTATTTGTCTTCATAACGATTAATTATTATTGAGTTATTCACCAGAAAGGCAAGGCGTACAGAGAGGTGGGAGAGGTTCGGCTCAGGTACGGAAAGCCCCGGGTTCGAACCCGGACCGCGACATACTTATGTCGTAAAAAATGGTAGTGGCATAGCTCCCTTGCTTACGCTCAAGCAAATATAAGATTAGTTCCACGACCGATGTCAGGATAATGTGACTGGGTGTGGTATCATGTCAGGTGCTCTCGGCATGATATACACAGTGAAGACAGCACTATATCTGTAATAAAGTGGACACCGTCTTCAGATTGAAATACTGTTGGTGGGACGATAAACCCAATAAACATTTAACAAAAATATACATATTAACCAAGTATGTAGTGAAGGAGTGGGAGTTTAGTCAAGACCAGAAATCTGTTTTAATTCAAAAGATACTGTACTGCCAGCTGTTTTCCGAAATCTTATATTTTAATGTGCCGCAGAATATATAAGTACCAAATTTTTCTTTTGAGTGAGCTCCCCTGATTCTTCAATGCGTTTGCGCGGTTTTCTTCTTTCTTTAAGAAGTTTTGACACCTTTGGCAGCTTTAAACCCCCAATTGATGTAAGTTCTTATTGTAAGAATGTTATTATGGTATGAAGTATTATTATTATCTTATTAGGTAAGGACATCTGTTTATTCGGCTTAAAAGTGTTTTGTGAGATCAACTATATCACGTGACTAAATGAATCCTTTCATTTCTTGGTTTGTAGAGTTTATATCTAGTTAAATTATTCTTTTTTTACCTCTCAGTGTTTAACATCAATGCTTTCTTCTTTTTCTTGTCACAATAATTTGTTAACTAGTGAATATCTTGTTTGCTCTGTTTTTGGAATGATTTAAAGGTGCACGTACACACGAGTTAGGATAGTTAAAGCTAACTGTTCTGAAAAGTTTGTTAGAAAGTGTTGTCATCATTGGTGTTTAAGAAAATAGTTATGAGGTCTGTTATGCCGATATATATCTGAGTGTAGTACGTATTCTGCATTTTTAAATTCTTGAAGTTGACATTGAAGTTGATTTTCTATTTTTTCTAGGTTTGATTTTGTTTATCTAGTTACAGTATGTCTTTGTTTCTTTCTTTCAGAATTCACTATATATGTGTATATGTGCAACTACAGAAAAGCTTCAATAAATTCCATTTCGGAAAAGACACTATATCAACCGGTTTGGAGATATGCTCTGGACAAATCTAAAACGGGTGGAAGTACGAACGGACGGACAAAGCGGCGACTTTATGCTTCACCAATCGAGGAGCATAAAAGGCATTTAGCTGCAATGTCGATTATTAACAAGTTTACTTGACACTTATTAAATAATATTTTATATTGAATTATAAACTAAGAAGATTTGTTATTTAATTACACGTGCATATATTCATACCGGGTATGAGCTATCAACTTCGGTCCCAAAAACAGAGCATCTGTTTGTATATACTACTGCATTGCATGCCGCTTTTCCAGTAATCGGCATACTTTCTCGCCTTGATTTTATACGTGTTCATTTGAGCTCGATGCAAGCCTTCTGTTATTGTCGATGGCAAATGGCAGTATTGTTATATTGTCATTAAGACTTGGTTGCAAATTAATTAAATTATTACCTCTGATCACTAGATTATATGTGAACATGCTGTACTTCAAAATATTTAATTGTCATCACGTCGATGAAAAAAACGTAATCCATTATTATTATTATGTCCATATTAAGCTCAGCAATCTTAAATGAATCCGAACTACGCATGGGGATATGTAAGTCAAGTGAATACACTAGTCATAACTCATAAACAGTACATTTTTTTCGGCGCAGGAGGTCATTTGACAACATTTAAACATATACAGAAATAATAAAAGTCAATCACATACTATTTGCAAAATAAAACATATGTGATAAAAATCTCAACAATAACAACAACAACGATATTTGATAATACCAAAATCTACTTTTTATTAAACGATTTTAAAAAATAGATAAATCATCCGACTGCTTCTTAAAATGAAAAGCAACAACAGAAAAGTTATAGATACAAAACCAAAATGTGTACAGAATATATATAAGATTATATAAATAGCAACTGGCTGGTAAAAATTAAGCAGCAAAATTGCTTGACATGTTTTTGCTTTCCTTGGCATGTATTCATCATGTTTCTCCTTGATACTTTAATTAATCACTGGAGGTATTTGTCACCATAGACGGCCGCAAGCTCGCGCAGAATTGCTTGCTTCTCGTTGTCCGGGGCGAAACACGATCGGGCCGCATTAAATGTCTGCAACACATTAAAGTAATGTTAGAGGTCAAAACATTGACAGAAATCGTGTAATATTAAAGTTTTAAAACGTCTACAACATGTAAAATATCACAAATACTATGTTTACTTTATTGAGATACATTATTATTTAAAAATTACTCCGGTAATTAGTAGAAGTATATACAATTTCTTTGAACCAGGATTCACTAAACCATTCACTTAAAGGTTTTCAAATTTTACAAGTACAAAATCAATAAAAATCATTAACATGTCAGTGCCTTTATAATAAATATTTAAAATATAAAATGGTTTTGCTATCCTTGATTATGAATGTTGAACTCTGGTGTAACTTTAAACCCAGCAGCGATACATGAAACATGATCTTGTCGCCAGGAGTAGCTCAAACACTTCCCACATGCTGTACTTAAACGACCACATGATTCATCGTTACAAGAACCATTTGATACAACATTAAAGTTAATGATCGACAGAGGAACAATATTAATAAAAGATTGAAACATGTAGACAAATCACTGAAAATCCATACTACACAAGGAATGTTGCTAGTGGCTGCAGTACATACTTAAATACATTCTTTGTCATGATTTCTGATATGTTTTCTATAAATTCTATAATCTAATCGGCTAGTAACAAGAAAACATGACAATACATCACCCTTTAACTTCATAGTTTTGTTATATGACATGAACAGTTCACGGCATTGATATGAACTGGCATGTCTCGTAAGATTTAAAGTTGGTTTCCGACAGTTTGCCTATATTAAATACACGTACAAATATCTAACCACTGCTTAAGGGAATTGTGTCATATTTTTTGCATAAACCCATACGTTATTCGTTATGAAGAAGATTTTGAACACTTACTTTAGTGTTAGGCTGTATTAATTGCGAAAAATTGCTCTAATTGTTTAGGTTTTCCAACTCTATAAAAAGTGCAATAGTGGTCACTGCTAAAATGTACAAGCCTATTCTTTCGAAGTTTAGAATGTCCTCCCATAATCTCCGGGTTGTAACAGGTAGAAATCAAAACATTAGAGAAGAGAGAGCTTTACGACTGTGCACTTTCTGTAACTCTAGAGATATTGAGGACGAATACCATTTTTTACTTGTTTGTTCTACATATAAAGACATTCGTACACAATATGTTTCTCATTACTACCATAAAAGACCTAGCGTGTATAAGTTTGCAGAGTTAATGCAAGCGAGCAGGGGTAAACTAATAGATTTGTGCAAATGCATCAATGAATCTTTCCTGCGTCAGCCATAATTTGACAAAAAGTAAATATTGTAATAAAAAGGTCATTGCCCATAAGGATACTTATTCCTACTCCGGCATTACATATATTTTTGTTCATGTATTTATACTCCTACATATGTAAGAGTTAAACAATTTGACAACACTTTAAATGTTTTGATTATTTACTAAAACGAAGATACGTTTGGCATGTTCAAAACAATAATGCATTTATATATTGGCATTACAAAATACGACCTTGTTAATTAATATTGAGTAGTTATACGTGTTTTTTTTTGTTAATTCAAGAATAACTATCATATAAATGATACATATGACTAGATAGTTGTACCATACATGGTTTTATGATTGTATTTTTTCCTATGTGGACGCATAAGTCGTTTTGCTTTATTAAAAAGTCCACGTTTTAATACGACAAAAGGAGGTCTAATACTAGTTCAGTCTCCAATTAATCATCTATTATTGTACAAGTAAAAATTGATTCTTTATAAGAGCACGTAAGGATTACACATAATAAAAAAAAATATTAAAAAATATGTCTGTTGCAATAATGTTATTACTGTTTGTGATTAAGCGTTTATGAAATATGTATTTCTCACATAATTTCACATTGTATACACATTGTTTTACCATGTTTGTTGACGAGAAACTATTGTAGTTTAAGTCAATAAAGTTCTGTTCCGTTCTGTTCTGCTAAAAACAGATATCCACGTCAGAGCGGTTTACCCGGATGACTATATAAAGGTAAGTTGTCACGTGGCTTTCATAGTTAAAAAGATCTATATATGCAGCGTGGCTTAGGTAGGAAACACCTGTTTGCAATGAAGAATAGGGATTATGTTTCACTGTTCACACTGATCTAGGGCATAAATAAGCAGCATTTTGCAAGACTTTTTCAGGTACAAATGGCTTATTTGGTTATTTGAGAAAAATATTTTGGGCCAAACTGCCGGATACCACCTTTAAGTGGAAAAAATGGGACATACATATTAAATATAATTATTGTGGGATTTCGCACGAGTGACGTATGGAACCTCTGCGCCATTTTTAGACTTTGGGATACATATAAACATACATAATTATCTATGGTATGTTGGATTTACAATGTTGTTACACACATGTGTAATACTGTAGTAGTAAGTAGTTATTCGACATTAAAAGTATGATACAGTTAGGAAAGCCATATGTAGTGGTAAGGGTATAACTATACAGTAGACAGGTGGCTACTTGGAGGCTGAACTCATTACGAAATGGTTGTTATTCGAGGACAAACGAAACTTTACAAAAAGATGACTTGCACTGATTGACATACTGATCGCGTGGTATTTTATTAAGGAAACATTTAACAACAACAACAACAATAATAATTTTAATTATACATTAGCATTTAACAACGACATAAATAATTTAATTTGTAGACAAATTTCTGTTAGTATATATGAATATGGTTTTAGTTTTTAATAAATGTTCATTGTTTAAAACGATAATAAGAATAAAAGTGTTTATGTATGAAATGGTTTCCTATGGGCATAGTTTGTCTTTGTCTTAGTTATATAGTAAATATGGTATTGTGACCTGACTAAGTATATGTGTTCGCACATTTTTATTAAAATAAGCACAATTAAATGATTCTTATTTTCACGTCGTTGTTAATTTTTTTTTGTGTGGTAAAACTGCCAGTTAATGATGAAATAGTCTTTAATTACAATTGTTTCTCATAAAAGATTATCATGCTAACGTGTGGATATTTAGAACAGAACAAAAATATTGACAAAACTGAGAACTTAACCATATAACACAACAACCAATGATGATGCGAACATGATAACCTACTGTTTGTATGATTTGTTCGTGTGTCAGCCCCATCTGATTGGCTGCAGCATTATAGTCGTCCAGCAGGCAACTATCGAACAACAGAGGATCATCACTGTTGATAGAGAAATTCACACGGTCCCGAGCAAATCTGGCGATAGAAAAATAACAACAAAAAAATATTTAAAACTAAGCCTTAAAGGCCATGTCTGACACCTGCATATATACATTTTTGCATATGGATGTTATGCATACATGCGCACTGGAAGTGATATTTCAAAGTATTTGTTTTCTTTAGGGCTGATTTTGCTAGCTTATCATTTATGGTGCAACAGATAGCTGAAACATTGTTGAAATATGAAACTGCCAAGTGTCTGCCGCACTAATATAGCTAATAAAGGAATAGTCCATCATGAACTACTGATCTGACTGAAAATATGCGGATACATGAAGATAAAGATGTAGGTAATTGTCGCCATTATAGACATTCTATCCTTATTGCCAAATTGACGTGTTTTTTAAAGAGTAAATTACGAAAATGGATAGTAAATACTACACATTTTTTTTTAAAATTACGACGATGACATTTTTGCTTGTTTATTTTCTCTATTTCTATCATGTTATTAGGAGTTATGTATTCGTTTTACTTATTATGATCATAGGACCTCACTACTTAAGAGTTTGTCGTTAAACTGGCACCTAAAGTGTTAACATACATTTAAAAAGGCCGTTATTCCATGTCTTCATTCGTGTGTCCGCCACTCTGAAAAAATACCACAAAACACGCATATGTTGGATCAATTCTGTGTCTCCGCGCTCCGCGTGAGCACACCTTATCCATTAACCACATCCGATTAAAATCGAGCAATGAGCAAGGTAAAATGTGTGTAAAATAATCAGAATACAAAGTTATTTAACTTTTAATGTTTGTATTCATGATGCCATGCAATAGCTATTCTAACGCTATCAATATTTTACGTCTATAAACAAAGAAACATTCTGCCGTTATAAAATAAACGATATATCAGGGCATTAAGCGGAACTAGTTAACTGTAGTAGAATAGCTGTTCCTTTTACTTTCCCTAGCCATTTTCGTATTGGGATTTGGCGATTCACTGGCATTTTTGCCGATACTGTGCAGCGACATTTATATCATTATAGCACAGGGGCCCTTATGAGGTGACCAGGGACTGAACCCGGCCGGTCCATTATACTGGCACTGACAAGTCAGGCGTAATGCTGTCCCCTTAGCCCCGAGCGTTACGAGGGACGCCACTACTACCAACTATAAAGTCTTTGGTTTTAACCCGCGACCTCCCGATCCGCAAGGCGACGCTCTACCACTTGCGCTATTGCGGTCGTTTTTTTTTTGTATTGCAGACCAAGCTGACATATTGTGATACGTTGTTCTTTTCGTTCACATTCGCCTAAAACTTCCCCCTTTCTTGGAAAGTAGCGGCTTTGTTTTAACATACGTATTAAATTATGATAAAAATGAATTAATTAAATATGCAGTTTCGTCGGTTGTTGATATTAACAAAAATAACCAGAAAGTACGCGGGATGGATTAGAACAGCCAAGGGAAACAACCTAACAACATTGCGTAAATTGTAGTTCGCATTGTAGTTCGCATTTGTGACCCTTATAAGTAAAAATTTCGTGTCGAACGTATTAAAATGGAAATAGATTATAAGTTTGCGTGATCTAACGCCCAATATATCACGGTTTCTCGTTCAAATGTGTAAATTTAATCCATTAATTAATACGCATATGAACTCGAAATCGTGATATATTGGGCGTTAGATCAGACAAAATTAAAATCTATTTCCCAAATAAACGCCTGACGATATTCTGAATTAATTCTTCAAAACTTGATTAGACTATTGTTATGCAACTTAGAATTTTTCCAAACAGCAAAGATCTCTATATCAGGGCTGTATATTTAATAGATGCAAAGTTTTAATCCCAATATTGACAAATACGAACCTGACGATCGGATGTTTCCGCAGGTCCCCGTCTACAGCTCCAGTGCAAAAACTGGAGAGCGGACATGTTTCAAGATGGATACCGAGCCTTCGTACTTCACTATATACGTCATCATCATCTACACAGTGGTATCCGTGGCCTATCCGGTCAGCATGGAGATCTCGCAGAGACTGGAATATGAGGGAATGTTGGATGGATCTAAACCGTATTAACCATCGTCTTATAGGTAGACGGATTTATAAGTTGATTATGTAGTACAAGCAATTGTGATTTGGACGATGTTTCAAACGAAGAAACAACAACAACAACAACACACATATTCAACTTAATTTTAAGACATACATTATACCGTCTGAATACAGTGTCACGTCGACACAGATAGAGGTCAAATGTCGACTTCTAGCTGTAAATAATGGAGGAAGGCCCCAGGCAAGCTGGTCAGCGAAAAGAAATACCTCTGCGTGCAAGGTTTAGTATGGAAGGGGATATCCGCCAATATGCTGATTACTATTTCTAACTTTCAATACAGGGATTTGTCACTTCCAATGTCAATTTGTAATTTGCAACACCGCGCATGCTTAATACCGCTATCTAATTACATCCTAATTTTTATATATCACATGCAAATATTCACATTTCAACGTGACATTTGAACAATTTCGCATTTCCCGTATATACAATTTACAAGTTACAAATCGCGGGGCGAAAATCACGAAAATTTACGTTCCTAGAATCTAATATAAAAGTAACTAATCTAGAGGCGCAAATCTCTAATGTAAAATGTACACTGCATAACACCAGTTCAACATTAGGACGCAAGGGGGCCATTCTAATACGGGAATGTTTATCTATTAATAAAATGTACCGCTTGAACTGGTCCGCGTTCGTCTGTACTTTCAAGTTGTGAGTTTCTTACCGACAGATTCAGACCTAAGTATTATATTTTTGTGCTATACAATTCTAACGATATTATTCTGTACTTAACTGGTGACCATGATTTAACTACTTACTATATATATATTTATTTATTTATATTTATATTGATTATTGTTGAAAGATCAAATGATAAGTTAGTCCTGCTCTTGAGGTAGGTGCTCTAGCAACTGAGCTACATTGTCACCTGACTCTGGGAAAAGTATACTAACCAGATCACGTACCTCTGTTGATGTAGTTCAATTCCAATGCATTGTAAAAAATCAGAATGCGAATGAAATAGTAGTATGTTCTTCTGGAAACGTCCGATACGTTTATTTAATTGGATTGAATGTAGATTTAAGAAAACAAAGACTTATATGGTAAAATTACTTGTAGAATTTTAATATATACATTAATAACTACTTTTGGCAAAAGATATCGTTCAAGTTGATGCCAATTAACGTTGGCTGTGTATTGTATATCCTTTGAAGAATCATTAATGATTCCGTTCTATTTTTAACATACGATATTCCGTTCTATTTTAGCTGCGTGACGTCTATATGTATGTGGTATCGCCACCTAGCGTCTGGATGTTGTCAATTCTTAACTTGTACATTAGTAATCTGTGACTTGAGAATTGTGACTGAGATTTGTAACTTGTTAATTGTAAGCGAACATAACATTTGTGACTTGAGAATTGTGACTTTGAGATTTGTAACTTGTTAATTGTAAGCGAACATAACATTTGTGACTTGATAAGTGTGACTTGAGGTTTGTAATTTCCAAATTGTATACGAGAAATGTGAATTAGATACATGTAAAATCGAACGTGTTCGTGCAAACAAATAGCAAATTTAAGCATATGCAGTTTTTGCAATTTGCAAATTAGAAATTGAATATTGGCGGATATTCACTTCCATAGTTTAGGCCCGAAGTCGGAAACTGAAATCGCTTGGCATCGAGCGACTAGCTTGTATTCCAAGAGGCTGTCTGAGGTCAGGTATCCAGCAGTTTGGACCATTTGTTTCTCATTTAAATTATAATAAATTATTGTTACCTGCAAAGATCCAGCGAAATGCTGTTTATTTGAGCCCCTATTTCATGTGAAAAGTAGAGCGTAACACCCAACTTGTCATTTCAAAAATGTATTTCCTATCCTAGCCATGCTGCACAATTACCTATTTTTTAAACTTAGAAAATCACGTGACCACTTACTTTTGACATAATTATCCGGGTATCAGCTCTGACACAGATATCTATTTTTAATATCAATCCCCATCGTGCTTATTTTAAGATTAGAAAATAATGTAAAAACGATATATTTCACGACTTCTACTGTCTAACAATTGAGGTAATGTAATTAACAACCAGTGTAATGTCGGATACCATTAACTAAATGCTTATACAAATATAAAAAAGAGGCTCTCAATTTCTCACTTCAAAGTACAATGGTTTAGTTCATAGTTAAGAAAACATACGTTGATACTTCAGTGAGAATATACTATCATATAACCTATACAGTGAATGGCATACAAACTCAACTAGTGACCTCAGCTTTATCTGTGCATTTACTTTGCTGAGTTTGTCAATGCACATGTATGTCGTACTTTTGTCTTATGCTTAAAACCACGCTCAATGTATCTAACCATGTTGATAAAAAAAGGTTCGTATGAAGACACAGATCAGCAGGACAGGATATTTTCGACATCTCCGATGAGGGTATATAACTCAAATGGTATGTATTTAATGTGCACTGTGTAATCTCCCTTGTTGGTATGCATAAGTTTTTGTTATTTACTGTAGACGTATTCTGACATTTTCCCTTTTTTGGCGCAGCTGCCTAACCTAACTTCTGACCTACTTACAAATGGCGTGTTTTCAGCACGACTGAACATCAAACCGACTCTCAATGGCAGAAATTCGAGATAACACCATATACCGTTTTGTGCCTAAAACGACCCCGATTTATCAGGTCATAATAAAATAGAAATAATTGCCTACAATACGATTGTGTATAATATATATGGCTTTTATGAACCTATATACACTTCTCCTTAAATTAATATCTTTCATGTGACATAAAGCACAGCGATCACGCCCTTGCTTCAAGCGATAATCAAGCTCCACTTGAGGAAAATATAGAATATTCAAACTATTAGGCAGTTAAAATATTACGAGTGTTAGAAAACGTATAATCGATTGGTGTCACTGTTCTTCAAAACATATTTAAAAAAAGTATCATTAATTTGTAAAAAATAAGCTTTAACAATGCCGTACATTTCTTAAAAATATTGCTTGTTAACAGTTAAAAATGTTTAGAACTGCAACTGAAATCATGTCTTGTAGAAATAAGTAAAAACGAATGAAAACTTCAATAAATAGATTCTTTAAACTCGTTTTTCCAAATGAGTACGGAAAGAGCCGAAGATGGTGCGAATGTTCTATCAGTTGGGGTTAAAAAGAAGACTGGCAAAGAGGAACATACCTCGATAACTCTGGATGCGGGTCCTGATTCACCAGCACGTGCCGTGATCCGAAGTCCAAGCTCCTTGGCTTTCTGAAATGTATTAAATGCGACACCAATATGATTGTTACGTCAGATGCGTGAAATGTATAAGAAAGCATTTGACATGGTTGTAACCCCAGTGGCGTAGCTTATATGAGGCAATGTAGACACTCGCCAACCCAGATTTCTGATGAGCGTCAAACATCAATCCATTTCTGTGATTTTAATTGTAATGTCGTAGAATGCACATACAGCTGTGTCATTTTTAGCCTCTTCCCAGATGCCTTAGGAAATCAGTGCCTATATTTTTCCTCCATCAAGCTACGCCCCTCAAAACTTAAACAAAGTACAATAATGCATGTACTCCATCGATAGCTTGGTAAGCAGTTTGTTGAACTAAATTCTAACCTTAAAGGCTACTTTATGTTGGTCTTTAATTTCTTCAACATCGTCCTTATCAACGCTCCCGCCTGCAATGTCTATCCCCACCACGCCGTCTGGGCGGAATTCTGTCGCCAGTAGAACCACCTCTTCCGACCAGTCTGGAAAATACGTGACGTTGGATTGTGTACTTGGATATTAGTAGTTGGTTCAGCCTGCATAGATAAATCGCTGAGGGCAATGTTACGCGATGATGGTCTAGGCTAAGCACGGTACTGACATTTTAAAAGATGGATTTAGCAAACACACCCCATTCCTGAATTTATTTTCTTAAAAATAAACTTAAAAAGCATCGCCAGAGAACTGTGACTGTCTGTCATTGCCTGCCACTCGTTTTCCTCATGCACGTTAATTATTCCATAAGAGGCCCACTGTCAATTAAATGTATTATCTTTCTTCGAATTCAAATTCCAAGACATGCGTCTCATTGACCAGGTTTAAACATCAATTAAAATCTAAGCAATTAAATTCTTGAGATTTATATTTGACCCAATCTTAATTGTTATAAAGTTTGTCACTAATTTTAGCTGTAATTAAGTTAAATATTAGCTTTGAATGTTGTTTTATGGGTCACTTAAAATACAGTCTATATCTCAGAGTTTTCAAACCTTATGCTAAAATTAACGAATGCGAAAATCTGATTAGGTCCTATGGGTATTACAACGTACATGTATCTTGAAATTTGAATACGCACACGACAGAGGTATTCCTATTACTGTCAAATGTAAAAGCTACCACAAACTGATTCGAGGCATTGTATAATTTAAAGCAAATCCAAACAGTAACCGCATTGAAACTGACAGATGGCAAAAGGACTGACTTGGGTGCAGTGTTGGCATAAACAAGATTTAAGTAAAAATCACATAAAATGAGAAACTGTAGTGACGTTATTGAAATAACAATATCCACATTGTATGTAGTTGACGGAAGGAGAACTTCTTTTCTAGGACAGCTTCACAACATTTTAGATTGTCAAAGAAGTTCAATATTGTAATCAAGGACAACAATCGCTAAAAGAGAAGTGTAAATGAGTGCAGCATTCTGTACGTGTATAGATGGAATTGAAGTACAAAAGTCCAATGTAAGTAAAATGAAATTATATGTAAATGATAGCACAAAATAAAGTTGACAATTTGGACCCATTTCTCTTCTCTGGTGTAATCGCGAATTGCTACTTATTGGTGTCCAATATCCATATGAAAAGTAAGGCTTAACATCCCATTTGTCATAAACACAGTATTAACTATCCGAGCCACGCTGCATAGTAAGCTATTTGTAAACTAAGAAAACGAGATCACATACTTTTGAGATCACGTTACATCACAAAAACAACACAACTCACCCCTCCTCCCCCCCCCCCCCCCCCCCCCCCCCCCGAGATAAGATGTTGTTAAGTATAAAAGATATAGGTAAACCTTTCGGCCACCACTTATAAATGACCACATAGATTACATACAAGAGTTCACTTTGCATAATAGCTACCTGGTCGATGTCGCATACAACAGAGAATGGATTTCACCCTGATGTTGAATGATGCCATTCCTCGTTTAAACGCGGCATTGATAATCTCTACAACTTCTCGGGGCGTCAAATCACCGTGCTGCAAAGGTGAAAGGTTAAACAGCAATAACAATAATGACAAGAAAAGTCATTGATGCGAAGACTGGAAAACAAAGCTAACTGTGCAGGTAGCTCAGATAGGAAAACAAAGCTAACTGTGCAAGTAGCTCAGATAGGAAAACAAAGCTAACTGTGCAGGTAGCTCAAGATCTGAAACAGCTACTGTGTCAGGAGCTCAGATAGGAAAACAAAGCTAACTGTGCAGGTAGCTTAGATAGGAAACCAAAGCTAACTGTGCAGGTAGCTTAGATAGGAAAACAAAGCTAACTGTGCAAGTAGCTCAGATAGGAAAACAAAGCTAACTGTGCATGTAGCTCAGATAGGAATACTGTTTTTATTGACGAGTGTGTTTATTCTTACCCCACTTTACATAAAATGAAACTTTTGAATGGACCCGTTGATCAGGTAGACAGTCCGATACAACTTTCCCCATGTGCAATTGATAATTCCATAATATTGGCTTTCAGCGCGAATAACAATTATTTTACCAACTAAAACTTTTATCCAAACTGGCGGATACCACCGTTAAGAGGTTTGAAGCTGGATCGAAGGATTCCGGATTCGAATACCAAAACCAGCTAGCTCCGTTGTGAAGGCTATTTCCTGCCACACAGTTTCGGGTACTCGGTACCTGAGTACTGGTTCTACCCAGAAAGTGGTCAGCCGGAAAGGGATAATATAAGTTAAATAAATTAAAAGAAAGAGAGAATCAAACAAACAACCAAAACACACAACAAGATGGCTTCGTCGCTGACGGTCTTTATAACAGTGTTGCAACGAAAGAAACTTTATTTAATCACACTAAATAATGGATTAAAATATTCTTTTTTAATTTATTATTTATAGAGGACCGAATATGTATGCATAAAGGGAATGTGTATATATCTCCAATTTCGTATCTCTACTCATTGGAACAAACACCTTCAAAATTTCATGTTATGGATTAAAGTTTGTACTGTATGCATAAAAAAGTTTGGACTGCATGCATAAATTATTTAGGACTGGATGCACAAAACATTTTGGGCTACATGCTAAGGCCTAAGTAAACAGTTTGACTGGATAACTTTTTGACTGCATTAAACTGTTTGACTGCATGTAACCCAAAAGGCAGCAATAAAACATTTTGCATCAGTAAACAGGACTGAAGTTACAATTAAATCTCTATAAAGAAGATAGTAACAATATAACAAATTGTATACATTTTTGAAAAGAAAAGAAAAAAACACACTTAGGTAAGATTTACATAAAAACTAAGACTGTAAAACCCTTAAAGCGCAAGGAACACCTGTAATGCATATTCCGGTTTGTCTTCACAGTTGGCCAATAAGTGGGGAGAGTATCGAGCCTCTACGTACTGGATGTTGTGGCCGGCGCAGTCTTCACAGAACTCATAAGCCATTCGAGAAATGGCATCTCGGTCACCGCTGAAGTAGGCGAATAACATACAGCCTGTCTTAACATCGATGTTTAAAGAATTATCAAGTTGAACAAAATTTGGAGAAAATGAAACAAATTCCTAAACAGTAGAATAATAAATACTTACAGTCAATGACATCTCTTTTTTGTTTGTTTTTGTTGATGTTAAAAGTCATACATTAAAACAATCTTTATGCGCACGTTATTATAACTCATTAAAATTATCAATGTGTGTAGGACAAGTTTGACCCTGACTTGTCGGGGCATGTTAAAGCTGCCTCTTTCGAACGGTCAGTTGCTTAACCCATCAGCACGTGGGTTCCAGTCCCGGACAATCCAAAAATATTTTTTTCATCTTTGTTTTTTTCTATGCGCTGGTGTTTCTACTCATCAATAAGTATATGGGCTTCTTTCTCCATTTAAACAACTGACGTCACCAATCTATCACCATTCATGTGTTAGTTAATTGTATAAAAACCGATTCCATCAAGCAAGAACCACATATTTAAACTTAGTAAATCAAACATTTTACGAATTCATGTTTCGTTTTTAGCTCCACATTTTATACATAAAACTTCGTTTAAGAGGTCGTTAAACCTTACGTTGGTTGTCACATATATAGACAGGTCAAATATATGGAACCAAAATACTTGTTGACTTACGCTATAATCGGCATAAAGATTTTAAACGATGCCAGACATTGGATCAGAGACTTAGCGTGATACACACAAATCTCCCGACGGAAATCGTCGATTGTCGTCTGTTTCAGAGGAATCTTCCGCCGGCTAAACAAAAGATCACAAACGTTGGCTTACAAGCTTATTAAAGTGACATGAAGACAACTGCTTGCCTTTACATTAGGAATGTTCATAAGTTTACAAATGCAAACTGAATTAAGACAGAGTTTAACAAATGCCGATGATTGAGGATCGACAAATAACCATTATTATGGTGACGTATGCGTACAAAGACACATATACAATTAAAACCAAATTTTACCAACAGTTATTAAATCATGAGTATTTTTCTTATCAAAACATCGAACATAGTTTTAGAAATAACGAAATTCCAAGCACCATGTTATATGCTTTTTACGAAAAATATATTGCTATTATTCAGAAGCCAGCGTTATTGGGGCAACACAAACAAAGAATGTCTATTTATATTATTGGATCTTATTATGTGAAACATGTAATAAATTATTACTCTTTAAAACCCATAATAAGACGGATTTTCCGCTTAGGGCTCCTTATTTAAAAAAAACAACACTTTTCTTTTAAGCGCCCCATTTCAAAGTATATTATAATTTCCTAGAAAGAAATTTGGTTGATCTTGCCAAGTAATAACGAATTATAACTAGTTGTATGATTTAGCTATATATAATTAAATAGGTCGGGTCTTGTTTAAAAGAAAAATAAATTAACTACATATTTCTTTCTTTCTTATGTGGGCAGTGATGCACAAATAATAGTCAAGTTGAAAAATGACCTTTCTGGGGTTTGACCCTACAGCTGTCAGTTTCAATTTATTCTGGCTAATGTAAAGACTCCCTTCAGCTGGATGTATTGAATTAGGCACCCACTACATACTGTTATGTATTTTCTCAAACACAAGCAATCTTTACACATGATCATTTACCCCCTCTTTAAATTATAACATATAACGCCTACCCGTAGCACACTGCATCGTGTTGTCTACATGTTCTGTATATATTGCACATGGGGCGCCCGTGGCTTAGTGGCATTTTCGCCGATTTGTAACTCCTCTGACTGCTGAGCACCTCACTGCGCGGGTTCGAGTCGCGTTCGGACTAAATGTGGGAATATCTACCAGCTGACATGCGGTGCGCCGGTGGTTCTACCTAGGCATTTGTCGAGCGTCTTCTTCTAGCTGGACGTCGCTATATAATTATAGTTGGTCATTGTGATGTATTTCAAAAACAAAACAAAATCAATACAATTGTATATATTATTTAATTTGCGTGTTATCTTAAATGTCAGGTATATGATTCGAGAATAAAGTATAGTTGAGTTTTTTTTTTTTGCTGCCGCGAACATGGCCGATTGTATGAAAAGTGCAAATAACCAGTAGCTAAATCATTATATATAGCACAATCAATATACTTCTGAATATTGTAATTAAAATAGCATTTTTCAATTTTTAATATTTAATTTTTTTTCGAAAATTTATCATTACACTGACGTGAGGATAGACATGCATTCCATTGTTTTACCTGGCGATGTCCAGCAATGTCGAGAGTCGAATTGCTCCGTCTAGATGCACGTGCAACTCGACCTGTTGAAACACCAATGTAATGTGTTGTATACAGTTTAGTAAATATACATCTAATTCAAAAATAGGTGTGGCAATCTGCATATGAGTGGGTGGATTTCGTAAATATTCGGATATATGTGAGGTGTTAATCATTTACCAGTTTTGCAACTCTATTTTGTTTCCGTACTCATCTAATGATACATTGGTGCGCAGCAATTAAACTATATTTTAAAACATATTAAGTAAATTGAAACCAATTAATGCGCGATGTCCACCTTTCAGAAGACTGCTCTTTTACAACTAAAACATTCGGAAAAATGAAAGAAAAGAGAACGAAAGAGTCCCGTGTATTCATACAGATCTGTGTCTATGTTAAATAGTAAACATCAAAAGTTGTCTGTTGAGATAATTAAAGCGTTGCTAGCACCGTGGTATTAAATGCTTCTAAAATTAATAGAGTTTCAATACACAATGGCAGCCGAAGGAGATAAACAGACCTTCTCAAAATGTGTAACTTTTCTTTTCTAAGCACAACTGTTTTACCGACGTTTGAATCTAGTTTGTTCAGACAAATGAATACATTTGATTATTTTGTTCTGCTACATGATGTTAGCTGTCACTCTGCAATTCGTTTCACATTTATAAAATCATGGTCATAGGTAGAAGTACTGATTGTTGCACTTGAGTCGAAAGGTGTTAGGTCGGCAGCTTCCTTTGTAAAGAAGTAACTCTATATTCAGTGCGGTGATTCACAAATGATCGACATGTTAATAAGAACGATTACAGCTAATAACATAATATCAATAACTTTAATGTACCTTGTATGGAAAGTTGTCATATACAGGCGTAATTCTGTGGCGCGTATTTTCCATTGTTCGAATAAAAATAACTTTAAAAGTGCATACGTTCCCGAAATCAACGCAAATTAAAATGTGTCTCGTGTAAACGTCGTAATACGTTCAACTTATATGTCAAATCAGTGATAACGTTATCAATTTGAACTCCGATAAATGTCATCATGTATTGCCACTACATAAAAACGCGACCCTACTTTGCCCCTACCCAGATGTTACCTTGACATTCTTAGTCTACATGAACTAATATGTGAACCAGGCGCGTTTCTGCCATTACGCACTTTACGCACGTGCGTAACCTCCGTTCGAAAATCGAAAAAATCTCAAAGTACTAAAAACATTCAGAAAGTCGCGGCTTAACCCGGATTATGAAAAATATATTTTATTTCCGTTGTTTCTTTGTTAATAAATCTTATAACCACACCAGTCAAGTTGAAAAGGTTGAAAATTATTAAACTTATTCATTTCAGGATTTTAGTCGTTCATACTTTACATTAGCTTCGTCGCATGTCCGCATTTTACCTGTTCTTCATTAGAAAAGAATCGAATATATTCAAAAGTATTACTACAAAGGGTATTTCCCTTGTAATTGTGCGTAACTTCAAAAACGGCTCTGATACGCGCCTGATGGGAACAATGTTACAAACCACTGTTACTTGCGAATCGCCTGTGGAGCAAAAGCTTAAGTCCTCATCCCCACTCAATGCGTATGTTTAATTGTCTGTCATTGTAAGATTTTAATGTGCGCCGAGTTCTTCTAGCTCATGAACTGAATGCGGTCTAGTAGTAGATATACGTCACCAATACGTCCGTGGTTGTGTCGATGCGATGTATCGAAAAACAAATTATGCATTTTCTTAAAGACATGACGTTAGACAGTTTGTTTATTATTCGATACAAATTCAGTAAATCTTACAAGAATATACCAAGTACCATAGCAATGTCATTAAATCCACAATAATTCTGATAGACATATCGATATTCCTTCTTTATTTCAGTAGTGAATGGTCTTTTGATTAAAAATACTACTACTAAACTCCTTTGTCGGTTCATTTAGAAGTTGTAAATATGCTACCAAGTGTGAAAGGAAGAGAAGAAATAACAATGATAGAAGATAAATCTTGGTATTTGTTTGATTTAAATACAGGACCTCTTGTGAGACAGCCCAATGTATGATTAAACCTTGCTATATCAGCTTTGCGATTATTTGCCATTAGTGTTCGCTAATCGCATTTCATATCGCAACAATCGCACAAACTTCGTACGACGATGCATTGGTTAAATGGGCATTCATCAGAAAAAATCGTTGGACGGTTGCACGTGCAGCGAGTGATTCAACTATGGAAGTTTTATTCATAGAGACGTTGCAGCCATGCAGCGTGTTATGATACCCGTCAGCCGACCGTTCGGCGAGCATTCACATTAAATAACAAGCCGTCGCCGATCATTTTTGATCGATCGCCAACACTTCTACAAGACTTCTTTTTAACGAAATGTACAGCAGACTTTGCGATCATCATTTGATTATCAGCTGCTTATCGTCAACTAAACATAGATCGATCGGCGACACTGTATCCGGCTGTTCGCCTAGTAGTATACCGCGACTTGAGGAATATTTGAGAAAAAGTTGCATGCAAACGCTGATTGATTGCAACACAAGTGTGGCCAAGGCATAATGCACTTTTCGTATATATAGCGACTGACAGAATGATGACTTGCAACTTTTACATAACCTGTTAGGATTTTGACTGGTTTCAACCTGCGCTTGTCAATTTCGTTTGGATTAAATTCGGCAACAACGACCAGTCGCTACTGTGACGTATCGGGACCCCATATTAGAACGCAACATCATCCCGCGATTACAATTTAAATTTGCATTGCCAACCGTTTCAAAGTAAAGGAATCGTAAAAAAGGCCATCATCGTTTAAAGGGACCCTAAAATTAGACTTCTGGAAAATATGGGCACACGATGGCATTGGGATAGGTTGATATTTGACAGATACACCATCCATTTTGAATTAAAGTAGGTAGTTTATATTCAGACATTTTTCTTACGACCGCTTCCGATTAGTTGCGTTTTTTAAACGCAAAATGGCAGAAAAGCAACCAGTGATGTATGAATAATAATTATGTAAACAGTCATGGACCTACTCAAAGGAAGCACGGCTAGCTTCGAAATTGTCAATATCTTTAAAAGAAAGGACGTTTAATGAAAATTGGTTATATATCTGGGACCGCAGCACATACATGTACGTTAAAACGGGGAAATTGGAGTAATTGTGGTAAACATAAGTCGATAACACGCAAAGTAGCAAGTAAGGAAGTAAATAATCTAAAAGAAACCAGAAAGAAAACGAAGAAGACCAAAAGATTGTATCAGGATATTTCTTTGTCTCAACATATATATTGAACGACGATGGCAATGGAAGTTGACCTGAATGCGGACAGAGATTTTAGACCAGCTCATGCTTAAAAATATCAGGTTGGAGCTGTGTGTACTTCAACGATTGATGACGCTTATTAAAAGAAAATGCACGGGGAGGACACTGACTCTCGATCGTTTTTAAAAATTATTTCACATGTAAGGGCAAAGGTCAAAATTGTAGTATTAACCTGCAACTTAAAATGTGCTCATTGAGAGAAATTAAGTTACAAAAAACGATTAATCTGAATGGCCCCACTTTATTCATATCCCTTTATTAAATAAAATGACAAGAGTATAATTTGAAAAGTATTGAAGTCAGCCTGATGGGTGATTGGCCCATCAAAAGTTGATCGCGATGCTTACCTCTTTGTTTGCACGACAGTGGCATGGGTTTAAGCGTTTATGAAGATTTATAGGGAAATTTTGTAATGGAACATAGAAGCTCGATCTTTTTCTTTTATCCCTGTCATCGTGTTCATCTGATTTAACTCCAGAGGTTCTGGTCTCGGTAACGTCATTGAGTACCCACCCCTTTGCTTGACAATCCTATTAGCTGCATATGTTTTATATGTATGGGTGCTTTTGTGTGCAATTGGTGAATGGGAATGATTAGTCTATACTTTAAATATATCTCTTGTTGCAAAGAAAGCTTGGAAACTTCTTATAACGCCAGGGTTTTTGGAGCAGAGTACATTGATAAAGAAGATAAACTCTGGTCGTCTTGTTGATTTTGTAAAGGACACTTTTAAAATGCTGTTCTACAGACGGTTTATCCGTAATATGGTTTATTTCAATTTCAATCTTTTAACCGCCTGTTTTTATTTTGTTTTTGTTTGTATTTTTGTGTTCTTCAGTAACAATATATAAATTCATGACTGAAAACCGAACAAATCATTTATAAACCCCAGTTTACCATACAGATCGTATTTCGGTACGGGGGTTATAATGGTTAACGTGTATAGAGCGTTTTGAAATAAACTTGTTTTATGTTGATATACTTCAGAAACAGCGAAAGCTTTCTAACATATTATATTTGATTAAATAGTAAATTGTAAATTGTGCCGTGATCACCATTATTAATCGAGAAAACTGATAAAGTAACGTAAAAAGAAGTTATATTTGCTATCAATTAATATCGTTTAACATATTCAATAACTGTCTCCTGAAAAGTTTGTAGATTTCCATAAACAAGTTTGAAAATACGATAAATTTTACGCATAAATGCTATATCGTTATACATACGCGCATCCCCGCTGACCGATTATAAGGAATATGCGGCTTCCTTTGTTAAGACATGAATTTCAAACAGATGCTCTACGCACAATGATAATGTAGTCCTGACGGAAGTGTCGAATTAGGCTTTCTCAGAAAATTATACAAATCCATTTTCTACTTTCTCTAAAAGGAAAATTAGCTTTATATTATATATCTTTTAGAACGAGTCATTGCAAACAAGTAACAAAACTAAAAAATATTGATAATATTAATGAAACATTACTCTAATCAAGGGCCGAATCGTGCCTCTTTATTGCCATTTTACTAGTTTCCCGGTGCACAAGATTTATATTGTATTGTTCGGGTTATTATTCATGTCATTCTTTCTATACTTAATGCTCATCTTTGTACTTAGTGTAAACAAACGGCGCAGTAGTTTAGTTTTTCTAAAACCTTAGTATTATTTAGAGTATTCTAAGCATTGTTATTATTTTTAACTAAACAATAATCCATGTTATTATTATGTAATTGTAATGTTATTGATGTGGTAATATAACATTACACTACTTGTTGGTCAGTCTCATATGACATAAACCTTGTTTTTAATTGTCCTGTACCACTACCATTTTTCATGGGAGTTATATTTCATAAGTATTTTTAAGTAATAAAGGAACATATTATTCTTTTAATAAGCAGGACCTTTTACAATGTGGAAGTAAACCGCCAAGAGCGCCTAGTTTTGGTGTGTTATTAAATAAAATGTCTATAAAACAAAGCCAACTTATGTAAAAAAGCAACTGGTTCAACACCGCTGGTTTGTAGGGGAAACAACTCGTAAACGCATGTTTTGTTTTGGTCCGCAGTTTGTAAAGTTTGTCTACCTTAATTTTCTCTGGATGGTAAGTAAGAAAAAAGAAAGTGCTATCATTTATACATAACAGCTCCATCATTTATGAATATGTTAATACAGACAAAATATCATTGCAACAAAATCAGAGAAAGGACACAGCCATTTTCTAGTAGAGCATCAGAAATGTTACAGATTATGAATGAAATCCGTATGAAATAATGTACAATGTCATAAAATAATTACAAAATAATAATATTGTTTCTTTCAGTATATACTTAAAAACATGAATAAATAGAAGATAAATTTCAGTAAGTAACCCAGATATATTATTGCCCGGTATATTATAATTCTGTACATTGAAATACATACATAAACATTTCCATTACGGAATAGTGCTTGCAATCATGGTTTGAACTCATTTTTGTTTGTTGTACACGCAATCAAAGATATGAAAGTATTTTTTTTTTCTAGAAGATCTTAAAAATTGTGTAAGATTAATGTTATTATAGTAGAACATTTACATTTGCTTACATATTTATATATATCTTGGTCGGATCTAGAACTTTACCTTAGATGGTAAATTTTGTCATGCGAAGGGGTGTGTTTTATCAACATTAATATATGGAATGTCTGACATGCGTTCTGATATTGTCTATATACACACTTTTACTTATTAACATTTTATTAATATATCATACATATTTATGTATATTCCGGAAATTCTAAATAGGGCGCGTGATTTGGATGCGTACCCTATTCATCTTTTGAATGAGGAAGAGACTTCGTGTGTCCCATTGCACAAACAACCATGTGTAATTTTTGTCTATCTTGTTTTTTTAATAATTTTAGCAATGCAGAGTGTCGACATCTTTCCACTTGTCTATTCCCACGTCACATCGCACATCACCATGGCGAACTCTGAAATAACATGAAACACAAAATGCACTCCAAAATTCCGATGGAATTCAACGAACATAATTAAAAAATATATATATTGACTTACAGTCAGTCTGCAAAAAGCAAGTTTACACATCGTACATTCTTTACTTAAAAAGGTCCACAAGAAAAAACGAGACCGTCTACATAGAAATGCTATTGATCTCATGTATGGTAAAATACAGCAAAGTATATATACATACATAAAATAGCTTCGGTCGAGTGCAGCCAAAATGCAACTTTTAACATATTCAAAGGACAACATTTTTTGTAAAAATAATAAAAGCAATTTTTAAAATAAGAATTGCAAAGATATTAATTCGCACATAGAACCATAATACACACATCCACACATTATATGTGCTCTAATTATTGCGTCACTATCGAGCCAATCAGCGTACTGTAAGTTACTAATGTATACACAGGACGCATTTGCGCATGCGCATCTTATTGACATGGTAGCTTGTTGAGCTAAAACGCTTTCCAAATGTTAATTAAACACGTTGCGACACTTTTGATTCTACCAAACGAAGAACTACGTGTTATATATCTATATCTAGTAGACACTGTATACACGTGCGTAAATATATATTTCTGATGGATAAAAAACAACAACACATCTTTATGTTACAGTAAACCCATACCAATATTCACAAAGACCTCCTCCCAATAACAATTGTATCGTTTGGGATGTAATATCTGTACACAAACGTATAAATAGACAAACATAAGTGCAGAAACATTATAGCAATTAAAAAAGGGCCAATGGTTAGGATACAAATGAAGCAAAATAAATGCGTATCTTGTATGGGATGCGAACCCGAGAAATTATTTTGTAAGTGCTTATTTAAAATTCGAATTTGACTCTAGACTTTGCTAAGATCGCTTTGGAAGCATTTTCCAATTCATTGGTAAGAGTTCTTGACACTTGACTTTTTTAAAACCATGTTTGGCTGTTTTTTTTGTAGGCCACAAGCTTAGCACCTAAGCATACAATTAATGTCAAGATTATAAGCTATAAACATCTTAGATATAATTAAAAAACAACAGTTAAAATATTTATTGATAAAAATGAAAAAAAAAGTTTTACAAATAGAAATAAGTCACATTGTCAATTTAATGCGCATTCTCACACCCTGGAACCCCAATCTCCCTCTATGAGAGCCAAAGGAATCAGAGGAAGATCGAATGTCTGCGAAGTATATGCTCATTTCATTGTTACCTTCTATTGAGATGATGCCGTTCCCGTCAGTATCGATCTTCTGTATCATCGACTGTAACTCGTCTTCATCAATATCCTCGCCGCATGCTTTCAGCACGTTCCGAATCTCATCTCGAGATATGGTCCCACTGAAGTCAATAATAAGTTATATCATTGATCATTATTCGCTATAAGGACGAGGATAATGATGATGATGATGATGTGGTCGGTAATCATTTTTAATTGATAAGATGATGATGATGATGATGATGATGATGATGATGACGATGATGATGATGATGATGGTGTGGGCGATAAACATTGGAATAAGTTAATATCGATGTAACGTAAACAGTACTTAACTACAAGGGAGATAAATAATGTATTTCTTACAAAACCAATCTATTGGATAACAAGTGTACCGACCTATTGTCCCGGTCGAAAACTTTGAAGGCTTTTGTAATTTCTTCCACCTGAGCATCCATCTCGGCCTGTTTGTCTGCGAATAGTTTCCGGAACTCCGCCCGATTGACGTAACCTTTCTCTAAAATTGTTTTTTTTTTTAAACAAATAATGATTAACAACATGACCGGTAGATTAAACACGTCGCAAGTGACTGCTCTTGTCTAAAATTGAAAATTGTTTAGTAATATTTACATGCACTGCCTAGAAGAATATAATATGAATGAATAAATAAATGTTATATATACGAGACGGACAAAGCCGTTCTGTTACAACTGCTTACATTGAAACTATGCAGAAACTCGTGTATTGTCAATCCATTTAAACGCGTATTTTATGGAACAAATTAAAAGGAGGTGTTTGTATGTTGCAGTAACATTTATTAAAACAACACCCACGGAACCTCTGGTTATTTGTAAGCAAATTGAATTCTCTGTACATTCGACGTTTATCGGACTTTCTTTAAAAGAAGAACACAGGGAATCGATTTATAAAGTAAGAGGAAAATACAGAGCAGATTACAGCACTTCTAGCCTTTTATATCTACTTATGAATAAAAAGTAACGTATTTAGTTCAATAATGCAATTCCTGCTTATTTCCTAAGTAAATATCATATCCGAACAAAAAGCGTTGAGAACCTACGAGATGGGTTGCATTCTTGGATCATTTCTTCTGCTTCCTTCTTGGTCGGGTTGAACCCTAGGTACTGGGCTGCCTTGGTCAGTTCTACGCTCGAAATCCGGCCATCATGGTTCAGGTCTATCCGGTCAAATATGGCGTCGATGTCTAAAGTATACGTAAACGTTACTCAGCTAAATCTATTAAATAAAAATAACTGAGGAAAGAAAATATGAAAGATTTAAAACGCACTTATCTTCCGAAAACTAACCGAATCTAAGTTTAACCAAAAACAAAAATGGTGTTCCCACACATTGTGTGCACAGTTCTTAATGCCGCCAGCACCAAAATCTGCGGGCGTGCCTCTTACAAATTAGCACATACCGCAGTGCAGGCATCCCTCATTTGCGCCCACCTGTCCACAACTGTGCGCATATTCTCAAGATACGGGCACTGGAAAGACAAGCGTTTAAGGTGGTATATGACATTTTCCCTTCATCAAATTCACATAACAATATTTTCCCGCGTTTTTGTAAACTTTATACATATTTTTTGCATAAATTCAAATTGGTTTGAACAATTCCTCAATTGTTAGACAATATGAAGCGTGAAACAGAATCGCTCTATATGGCCATTCTGTCCAAATCTATCAAGAAGCACGAGGGAGTGGTGGTGGTGGGAGGTAGCGTTCTGCTAAAATGACGTCAGGGCGAATTACCCGAATAATGATATAACATGATCTCAAAAGTATGTGGTCACGTGGTTTTGGAAGTTTAAAATAGCTGACTCTGCGGCTCAGATAGGAAACACATTTATAAATATTGACGAGTTGGGGTATTGTACACCACGTTTTACATATATACATAAATAGAACATCAGTAAACAGCATTTCGCAGGATCTTTTCAGGTAACAATAACTTATATGGTTGTTGGTGAAAAACCTCTCCAAACTGTCAGATACCACTTAATAACTTAATAATTTATTTTTTTTCAAACACACAAAACACTATTAGTTATTGATTAAGCAATGCGCCAATTAACACAACTGAACACTAAATGCATTAAAATAATATACCATACCCAGTTTAATTTCTTTGAAAACAGTTTTATTGTATGGCGTATACTACCTTTAAATCTAATATCCTGATGCCATGTTCCACCATTTGAGTTTATCGATTAATTATAACGTGCGATACTGACATCTTGTAATCCTGATAAGAACGCATCTATTAATCTCTAAATCGAACGATCGTGCAATAATCACGTCGCGCCGGTTATCTTTTGATGGAGGATTTAAGTGATGTAAAGGGAAGTTCCATGTACATGTAAAATATGTCTTTAGACCAGAGCAAGGCTTAAAGGGACTTTGTCACAAATTTGCATTTTAGAGATAATCTTCTTATTCAAAAATTCAATCTCACAAAATTAAATCGATTCGCTAAAATTGTTTTCAATTTTGTTTATTTATTTTTAGCTATTACACGAGTTAAGACACGTTTTTGTCAGACAAGATACAAACTGAATCATTAAACTGCTGAATAAGCTTTTCATTATTGTTTTTCATTTGCAAAACATACTTTTGTGCACATCTCAGACTCTTGAAAGAGTATTGGCTAAGTTGGTTCTCGAACTCACTATGATCTCAGACTCTTGAACGATTATTGGCTAAGTTTGTTGTCGAACTCACTTTGATCTCAGACTCTTGAACGATTATTGTCTAAGTTGGTTCTCGAACTCACTATGATCTCAGACTCTTGAAAGAATATTGTCTAAGTTGGTTCTCGAACTCACTATGATCTCAGACTCTTGAAAGAATATTGTCTAAGTTGGTTCTCGAACTCACTTTGATCTCAGACTCTTGAACGATTATTGTCTAAGTTGGTTCTCGAACTCACTATGAGAAATTAGGGACACGCACCACTTGCCCATTTAAACAATTTAACTGATCATAACACCCATAAACCATATCCAGTACATGTCTGATATTCTGTTAGCAGCATTTTTCAAATAGATGCTTAGTACGCTGTCTGTCTATTTCAATTAAACAACAGCAACTACTACTACTACACATTGAAATCCGCGAGATATTAACTTACAATACATTTGTTAAGAAGGCGTCCATTGACGTTCATCTTGTAGTAAATAATATGTGATTCTGAATCGGTACCTCGAGGTACATGTACACCTAAGGGAACTGATCTGCTGAAGAGAATTACCGTCGGGATGGATTAATGCATATTTAAATAACTTGTTTTCTACTCGACTACAGCAAAGAGGAAGAACGCATTGTCATTAAAAATGCTTTATGTGTAAATAAATTTATTTCTCTTCTGTCGTGATGAAAATAAATTTCTATTTTATTGAATTGACTTGTCTTAGAAGCCGAAATTAAACTATCACTTCCATGGCCTAATGGAGTCGAGTTTTAGTCAGAGACCTCTGTGCGGGTGGGCCTAACAACTAACCTGCTCCACCTCGATGTCCCTCCTTCAATGTCACATACATTGTTTATGTCTCAACAAAACAATATGGAATTTGCATTAATGGCAGTTTTTGTTGTACTTCGACTTGTTTGGACAAACAAATCAAACAAAACAATTTAAGCAATGTTCCAGCCAGACTCTCTAAGGCTTCACTCATCGTTTTTATGCTGCAAACGACAATGTCAATCAGAATATGACTGGTTCATTTGATGATCGGAATTTCAGTTCAAAGGCTCTACCAGACTGAAACTTTACTTGGCGGATTGATTAAGGATGCGATAAACTCTAATTAATAATAATAATAATAATAATAATAATAATAATAATAATAATAATAATAATAATAATAATATGAAAAAAGTAATATCATTTTCAAAATAACGACATCAACGACAAACTACAACACCTTAATCATTATCGACAGTCAGTACATCAATGGTATCTTTAACCAATCAATCGGTGCTAATATGTCTGAACTGCACTCAAATTTCAATGCCCGCGTTTGGACATTTGTTTTCTTTTTTGCCCTTTGGTCTATATAATTATACAATGAATGATATTATTTCGATTAACAATGGAATAGTTTTTTAACAGCGTCTTGTGATCTGCAGTCAATAAAGTTTTAATTGCTTATACCTGACGCAGATATCAAATCGTCAGGCATACACTGGGCTCTTAATGTTATATGACAGCGGAATATGGCATTAATTTATTGAGCATTAAGCCAGGTTAGCGGAACTGCGTTAATTGACTTAGATAAAATAAAATAAAACTTAATGTTTGCTTACCAGATAGAGTAATTTAACACTGTTGTTAGGTTTAATGTGGCATCCATTGTTTTTCCCGTTTTATCTGGAAATCCATGAACATAAATTGTACCCACGCATTATATAAATGTTGATGAGTTTGAGTCCCGAGGAAAAAACAGCACCAAAACAAAATACGATTTGAAGTACCAAAGGTAACAAAAGCACGACCATCACCATAGCATGACACCATCATCCGTTTGCCGTATCTACTATCCCAAACAGCATCACTATAACGATCAACACAACAATCGTAAACAACGTAATCAATACAGCCAAAGCCACCATATAAAACATCAACCAAATCAAAGCATCGAATTACCCTTATCTTTCACCCCAACCGTCACCACCGCCAACGCTAGCTTCACCCCAACCGTCACCACCACCTCCACCACCACCAACACCAGCTTCACACCAACCGTCATGACCACCTCCATCACCAACACTAGCTTCACGCCAACCGTCATGACCACCTCCATCACCAACACTAGCTTCACGCCAACCGTCATGACCACCTCCATCACCAACACTAGCTTCACACCAACCGTCATGACCACCTCCATCACCAACACTAGCTTCACGCCAACCGTCATGACCACCTCCATCACCAACACTAGCTTCACACCAACCGTCATGACCACCTCCATCACCAACACTAGCTTCACGCCAACCGTCATGACCACCTCCATCACCAACACTAGCTTCACGCCAACCGTCATGACCACCTCCATCACCAACACTAGCTTCACGCCAACCGTCATGACCACCTCCATTACCAACACTAGCTTCACACCAACCGTCATGACCACCTCCATCACCAACACTAGCTTCACGCCAACCGTCATGACCACCTCCATCACCATCACTAGCTTCACACCAACCGTCATGACCACCTCCATCACCAACACTAGCTTCACGCCAACCGTCATGACCACCTCCATCACCAACACTAGCTTCACACCAACCGTCATGACCACCTCCATCACCAACACTAGCTTCACGCCAACCGTCATGACCACCTCCATCACCAACACTAGCTTCACGCCAACCGTCATGACCACCTCCATCACCAACACTAGCTTCACGCCAACCGTCATGACCACCTCCATCACCAACACTAGCTTCACGCCAACCGTCATGACCACCTCCATCACCAACACTAGCTTCACACCAACCGTCATGACCACCTCCATCACCAACACTAGCTTCACGCCAACCGTCACCATCACGAAAACCTAAAATTACCAAAAACACTAAGAAAGTCGATGCCTAACCAGGGTTAGGAATGATATCTTTTATTTCCGTAGTTTCTATGTTGTAAAATGTTATTACCACACCAATCAAGTTAAAAAGGTTTAAAATGATTAAACTTATACACGTCAGGATTTTAGTCGTTCATATTTTGCGTTATGTCCGCATTTTACCTGATATTCATTAGAAAAGAACCAAATATATTCAAAAGTATTACTACAAAGGTTATTTGCCTTGTAATTGTGCGTAACATCAAACACGTCTCAGATACGCGCCTGCTGCAAGCTTCACCACAACCGTCACCATCACCTCCACATCACCGGCAGCTTCACCACAACTGTCGGCACCTCATTATCCGTCACCGGAAGCTTTACCACAACTTTTACAACCAGCTCCATCACCACCGTCAGCTTCACCACAACCGTAGCTACCAGCTCCATCACCACCGCCAGCTTCATCACAACCGTGCTACCAGCTCCATCCCCACCGGAAGCTTTCATCACAACTGTCGCTACCAGCTCCATCCCCACCACCAGCTCCACCACAACCGCTACAACCAGCTCCATCACCACCGCCAGCTTCATCACAAATAGCTCCATCACCACCGCCAGCTTTATCACAACCGTGCTACCAGCTCTATCCCTACCACCAGCTCCACCACAACCATGCTACCAGCTCCATCCCCACCGCCAGCTTCATCACAAATAGCTCCATCACCACCGCCAGCTTCATCACAACCGTGCTACCAGCTCCATCACCACCGCCAGCTTCATCACAAATAACTCCATCACCACCGCCAGCTTCATCACAACCGTGCCACAAGCTCTATCACCACCACCAGCTTCACCACATTCGTTACAACCAGCTACATCACCACCGCTAGTTTCACCACGTTCACCACCACCACGACCATAACCTTCGCAAACGTATCTCAGCCATGTTGCTTTTGATTTCTTATTTGATACTAAGGCAATAAATAACAGTTTTTATGTAAATATTTCTATAATTTTTAAAGTCCTTTGAACGGCACCTTCTACTGAACTTTTTTATTTGTGTGACTTACACTGGTCCCCTATTAACCATCACAGTGGTAGAAATAGGGCACCCGTGTCCGAGTGGTCGAGTCGCCAGCTTGTTACTCCACTGACGTCTCGGCCTCTCACGGCGCTGGTTGAAGTTCCGAACTCAATGCGGGAAGGTCTCATAACTGACATGTAGTGCGCCTGTGGTTCAATCCGCAATCTTGTCAAGTGTCGTCCCCCACCAAAACACTCGACGTCGATTTAATTACCGTGATTGCGTAGATGTGGTGTATTTAAAAATAACAAAACAACAATAACAAATTATACAGTAGTTAAGAATAATGTTAACAATTTATAATAGAAAAACAACAAAAACAAAACACAAAACAAACTTACTTGCATTAAAGTCATTTGGCTGCTTGGACTTCCTTTTCCGTGGCTTTGCTGTTGATGTCGACATTATGTCTTCAAATCTCAAAACAACAGCAACGACTTAAATATACTCCAAACTCCCGCAACAATTAATGAAAAATGGTCGAATATTGATAAAATACTTTGTCAAATTTGCCTACCACTTTTCCGCTATTTGACCTCTTGTATCTAAAACTGTCGTCTAAATAAATGCTTTGAAAGACTGCACAATTTCTTAAAGACGATCGTATTTACTGTTTATCTTTCATTCCAATTAAATATCCGTTTTCAGTGAATATATTGAACTCTCTACGACGTTTTCCCACTGCCATAAAACTATTACCGGCTTAAGTAAACAAAGTTTTATAAACAGATATGTTAACTGAGATACGGCAGCCGAAAATAAATAAATGTTGAATGTTCCGCTCGATAAATAAACAATCAAAGACATGAATAAAAATTATGTATCCCTCGCTGTACTGCAGTATATATATATACCTTAAATAATCCCTGCCAAAATGAGCAATGTACAAGTTCAAAGGTTGGGTATACTTTAATTAAAGTCAGCATAAGGTTTTATCCGCTTATCATGCAACAGATATACAGGTAAATCCTCAATCTCAACCGTTTGTGTCATTTGGTAACCGTTCCGCACCTTGTATTGCAATTATAGAGGTAAACAGTACGTCTCGGTCGGGAATACAAACAAAACAAACAATAACAGGCCCCGACGCCCTCTCGCTCCCCATTGAAGTAAACCGTCTTATTTTCATATATCATTAATTAAGCTTTATTGTTATTGCATTATTTATTGCTCATACAGGGTGTACTAATAATGTGTCGCTAGACTAAACAAGACAATGAGAATCTAAAGGGATTTATACCAGACGGACTGATTGGCGAAATTATACTACACGACGCGAAAAGTCCAGATTATCGTAATCTGTGAACTTTAAAACGGATAAAAAGCAAGATTTATAATAATGGCGCAATCTTTTGACAGAAAATAAACTTAAACTTGGTGCATAACTAATATTGCATAATGAATATTCGATTATACCGGAACATACTAAATCGTATTTTATTGACCCTTGTTCTTATTTAAGACGAAGTTCACGCTTAATACAACGCGATTTGTAATGTGATCCCCGTATTTGCAAGAATGTAACCACTGTGTAACATTTGGCTTATTTGCAATCATTATCAGAAAAAAACACAACTTCTTTCATTTTGCATTTAAATGTAGAAAAAAACGGTTTAGTACAAAAACACATTTTCCCATGACTGACAGTTACCTTTGTTTAGCATATCAGTCCATTACAATACAATTAAATAGGATATCAATACGCCCTGTTAGGTAAGAAAACAATTATAAGGCAACGAAGTACAACGTATTATTTACAATTAAGTGGTTGCAGCTACCGAGCCCATGGCACAGGAATTTTTTGTAATGGCAATCTTATACAAATGCCAGGGTAGAGTAAATGGGTATTTTGAACAAGGGCATGGGCTTTGTGTGTCATGTGTTTTTTGTTAAAATCTGCGTATCATGATCTACAACGTGTGCAACATAGTTACACACATTTATACGTACAATGAAGGTACTTTTAAAACATAAAACATCTCGTTGTTAATTTGAACGTGCAAATCTTTATTGATCAGGGATCAGCATTTAACAGAATTGTTAACAAAAATAACGTCGATGGAATATATCAAACACCCGCTCTTACTGTTGTGACACCTTAGGCTGCGATTTTGTGTCCCCGGCCTTGGTCTATGGCGTCAGTTCGGGGTCACCGAGAGCCACATATTAGATATTTGTATCTATGGTTTGTTCCCGTTTTGCCAACTTCACACCTTTTGCTATTCCCACTTTGCCAGCATTCCAATATATAATGATAATATAATTATATATTGGAATGCTGGCAAAGTATTGTATATATATATATATATATATATATATATATATATATATATATATATATATATATATATATATATATATATATATATATATATATATATATATATATATATATATATATATATATATATATATATATATATATATATATATATACACACACACACACACACACACACACACACACACACACACACACACACACACACACACACACACTAAATTGCATTTGCTAACACACTTAAAAGTAATTAAGGATTATCAAAAGCAAAAGATGAGAAATTAATTAAAATATTGCGAAATCGTGATTGTAATCGCCTCTGTTGCAATGATATCTTGTTAAATATTCGCAGAATTGCATGGCAACGTGTTTTAACAAAAGATCAGTCATATACGGATTAAAGACAAAAGTCGACTTATTGTAAGTGTTAAAGTGTGGTATCCAACAGTGTGCTTACTTGATATGGAAGTGACAATATTTCCCCACTGTTTTGGGGAATTTGGTCATGATTTCTTCATACTTTAGTCAATGTTATACAAATTTGAACGCTATCTATAATTATTGTAAGCTACTATTTATTGCACCAAAAACACTCTAAATGTTCATTCTGTCCAAATCTTTGAATAAGCACGATAGTGATCTTTGCTAAAATAGATATCGACGTCAGAGCCGACTACACGGATGACAACTTAACTCGTTCATATTAGGTCACGTGTTTTTTTAGTTTAAAAATAGCTATCTCTACAGAGTGACCAGTGTGGATTTATGCTTCGCAGTTCACAAAGATCTAGGATATCAATGAACAGAATTTTGCAGGACCTTTTCTGGTAACAAAGACTGATTTGGTTATTTGAGAAAAAAATCTTTGGTCCAAACTTTCGGATACTACCTTTAATTATCAGTCAAATTCCCACATTGTCAACTCTCTTTTTTTTATCTTAATGCCGAAAGTTGGCTAAGTGGGTACACCACGTATCAACTAACGACAATTGCGGTAGTTAACGCGGAGTCTTTAGTTTGCGCATAGGAGCTCTACAGAAGGAAGGAAGTAAAATAGTAAAAACATTCGAATCACCTCGGCTTTTTTAATTTCAGAAAAGGCTTCGGGGGTTATATGTGAGAAAATTAGCAAGATATGAAACTATGTGAAATATATACTCCCACAAGTATTTAAAATGTACATCTGCTTTTTGTTGCACTATGTAAAATTTGACATTATAAACGCAGTCTCTATGATACAAACTAAGACAGTACAAATATTGGATACAAATGAGTAAAATGCTCTTTTTAGACCTTAAACAATAAAAACAAAAACAACAACACAAATACAAAGAAAAAAAAGAGCACAAAAAACCCTTTTATCTTTGTATCTTTGTATATTTGAATTCAGCATATATTTTCTATAAAATATGTAAAAAAGAAAAAAATATATGAAAGGAAATGAAATGTAACATTCGTCTTTAAGATGTTATCGTAAAAGTAAAAATAAACATGGCTACCTGTACGCAGAGTACACAGCTGCGTACACATTCTCCCACAAAAAGAAAACATAAAAAAGTTAAAAGCTGCAATAAAATCTTACCGCGGATGGGGTAAAGTACATAGTTGCGAGCAACTACATGTATGTCTTCAAAGTGACACAATGGACAAAATGTGTAAAATAGACAAATCGATTAGTAACATTTCTGTTGATGCCCTTATCGTGCATCGCAAATATACTGGCGTTTTATGCCGTTATATTCAATCGGAACCCCTCAAATAATTCTTCTTCTTCATATCTTGGTAGTAAAAGCAGCTACGTACGATCTAGATATAGAAAATTGTCCGTGCGAGCATGCCTCTGGACCACGCCCCTCCCCGAGCCCCACACCCACCCCACCCCGCACCCGATACCAGCGACCATGCATACTCATCATATCACGCTAGCTACGTCCCTGACATGTATTTGCATGTCACCTGATATTTCGAACACCTTCGGAGCATTTCGGGATGACATCGAAGTCATTTAATATCTTTTATTATTGAACAGTCCTGAAAGATTTTATAAACAATCGTTGTTAACTGATTTAAAATCGTATTAAAAAGGATAGGTAACAATTATATATGCCATGAAATATGTATCAAACGTTATTTGCACTAATATTTAATACAAATTAAATAATGTTTTATGTGGCATATGCATACAGTAGTTTTACGCGGCATATGCATACGCTAACATGTGAAAAGGAAACTTAATTACACGTGCGAGTCCTATAAAACAATACAATACAATTATTTTTAAATGTGCACAGGACACGTGTGTTATATAACGCTTAAAATCCATTACGAAACCTGTTTTCATCATGGCTGCGTTAATTTTTTATGCTTTTGTTCATGTTGTGTTGAAAGCAATACAATATTTATATTTTGTACTTGTGCTTGTACTTGTTTAGATCAACAAAGAATACATCAGCCTACGACAAAACACCCGACTCACCGGGTCTCGCGACGTACACAGATTAATGATGATATTTACACGATATTAATTTATACAGAACAATAATATTTATATTATAACACAAAAATATAGCTGGATGATGATACACTAGGTCCCAAAGGAATATAAATGTCAGGTATTAATAAAATAAACTACATGATTAATAGCTTTGCGAGATTAATATAATTTATCAAAATCACATTAGTTTTTCAATGGCATACATCCGTTTAATTAATTTAAAACATTTCATTAAACATTCCTATGCAACAATCTAACCTGTTTCCTCATTAAAACTTCAATAAACGTCACAGTCCTTTTAGTGTAGTTTGAGGCAGAACCAAATCCCGCTGTCGGATCCCGAGTGAAAGTAAACACCATTACTTACAACATGTAAATGTACTGCATGCACTGGCAGTTATTATTAATAAATATCAGCAGTTAGAACAATTTTCCAAACAACAACAAAACAACAACAAAACAACAACGAAACAACAACAACAAAACAACAACATTGCATTGGAGTCAGATGAATTACTTGTGACAGGTTTAATGGATTTTCTAGCTGATCGTGTCAAGAAGGTAACTGTTAATTATCAATTTTCGCGTAACGTCACGTCTAAGTACTGTTTTCCTTTAAAGAAATATCAATTAATATCAAATATATGGGAGTTTCTTTTAAGATTTACTAGGTAACTGACCCTATGGGTTTCAATTTAAGAATATCATATGAAGTTCATGATCCTTTTCTGATATTAATAAAATTACTTTCGGTTCAATACAAAGTTTAAGCCAAGGAAGACAGTTTGTTTACCCCCCCCCCCCCCCCCCCCCCAAAAAAAAATAACAACAAAACAAAACAAAGCAAAACAACAACAACACAAAAACAAACGATGTTTAATACTTTTGAAGCGACCTAGGTCGTATTCATGGAGAGACTTAGTTATTTTTGTTACATAGTCTAGAAAACTTAAATTGGAAACATCTCTCTTAGATTAAATGGTTTTATGAATGCAGTTTAAGAACATTTTGTTATATCTAAAGAAACATTTCAGGGCATGAGAACATTTCTTAGCATAAGTAAAAATAACTAATTTTTATGAATACGACACAATGTAAGTTGATTATAACGGTAGTATTTTTACATTATCCTTGATAATGGTCATTCTTTACTTTAAGCTTTAACCTTATTAAGTAAAGTACACGTAAACACACTTTCGTTACATTAGTACTAAACTTTAAACATTTTTTCAGAACTTATTGCATCTTAAGTCCATGGTTTCTTTTGGCACATGATGAGCTATATAATGAGGATCAATTAATGCTTAAAGTGTAACCATGCTTAACACCAGAGAAAATGTCGGGAACTTGTGTCCACGTCATCTGAACCGCCAGTGTCTGCTGTATGCCGGTATACAAAGAGTAAACATTCCATTTTGTAGTTATACATCAACAGTAACATGTACAATGTTTTTCTTCAATGTCAAAGCTCAAATAGTAAAACCTCGAATGCTGTGTCAAAGTTTAAACCTGTTTTATTTATACACATTTATATTAATGGGATTGAGCAGCAAGCTCTAGCATCTTAACAACCCTACATTATTTTTTTCATTTAATACAAATATTATAGTAACAGCACAACTTCATGGCAATCGGAAACAGCAGTAAGGTATGCATTTTCTCCTGTAGCTGATGTGTTTTGTTTTTGTTTTGGAATACATTGCAGCGACCAATTTTAATCATTATATTGACGCCCAGCTAATGTGGTGGACGAACACCCGGACAAATGTCTGGGTAGAACCACCGGCGCAGCTCGGGTTAGCTGGGAGGCATTCCAACATTTATTTCTTTACCTCGAACTGGACTCGAACGGCAAGAAGCTGGCCACTCCACCACTACGCCACGAGCGACCCACCCCCCTGGAGTTGATATTAACAAAGTGTGAAAATGTGTTTAACATTTGATGCCAGTAAGAGTTGTATTGTAACTTAAATTTAGTTTGTACGCCCTTTGATTTCCTTCAATCATTCATTTGCGCATTAATGTTATTGATTGTCATAACACCAACCCACATATTTCAGAGTTATCTTGTTTGTCCGGAAATTCGCTTTTTTTCTCTTATCATTTAATGCTATAGCATGAAAATAACACGGATTGCAATTCCATTTGTGCATACGACGTGATGCGTATGCGTGGTCAAGCGTAGGAAATATTTGTTGGATGCAATTATCATAATGCAGATGTAGCTTCGGGTTAACGCAAATGTATCTGGAAATAATGAAACAACTCTATTGTTTAGGTTAATTAGAAATTTCCACAACGGGAAACAATTCAGTATTGTTTATCTATACATGTTCATTACAGTACTTTAAAGCAAAATATCTCTTTGCAATACATAAAATATCGAAACATCACATACAAAACAACATTCGGCATGTTTCGGTGCAAAACTCAAAATAGTTGCCAAATTACATCTTGAACTGGCCAAATATCAAACAGTGCAACAACATTTAATTAAGTAAAGCACGAAATGAGCTTACGTATTGCACAGTAACAGTTCATGCTATTTGAATAATGATTTGATGGTCATAGTCGGTAATGACTTACGAATGGACAAATCTGAGATGAACAACAGAGCGCTGCTCTGCGCAATTTGTTAACTATTAAAACCAAAATAATGTGTTTTTGTGTGTGGGTTAATTGAAAGTATTAGAGCACCCTACTAAACACTTAAGAAAGTGAATCAACTCATTTTAAGTAAACAAAGTTGACCCAATTACTTCCACAAACATTTATACCATAAATTATGAGAGCCTCGGATGAGTCTTTAATTGGATATAATTTTATACATGTTTGCATACTTTTTGAAATGCTAAGATGAAATTTGTTGGTCAGCTTCACGAAATAAATAAATAAATAAATAAATAAATAAATAAATAAATAAATAAATAAATAAATAAATAAATAAATAAATAAATAAATAAATAAATAAATAAATAAATAAATAAATAAATAAATAAATAAATATTATATTTAGTGTTTTATATATATACTATTTTTATTACAATAAAAATACTCACATTTACAAGTAAGTAAGAGCACTATGTGTACCTTCTATGACAACAAACAAGTCGTAATGATGAATTTTGATACATTCTTCACTTGAGAGGCAGTAATACCAGGGGAATTATGATTGTTATAACAGCTGAATATTGTCATGTTTGCTTTTTGCAGTTTTAGATCCACGAAATAACATCACAGTCATGCCGAGACAGCATGCATTAGAATATTTCATTTCTGTGTGGACAAATAATTTAGCGGATTTATCGTCCTAGCAAAGTATCTTTTCAGCATCCGAAGACGGTATTTACTTTATTTTCACTGCAGTGCTGCCGCCACTGTGAGAGCATAATGTTTTGATATTTCAATTATAGTCAATGTAAAACCATAAATTAAAGCTTAAATCAAGTTCTTTCATATAAACTCTTCCATGGTCCCTCACTTCGTAGGTACGAGTCTCGCTTGGGGAGAATATTTTTATACGGGAGATCTTCCAAGTGACCTAAGGTGCGCCGTTGGTTCTACCCAAACACAAGCACTGTGTTTCCCTTCTCTAATAATATCACCACTTAAATGACTACAACTGTCGCTGTGATGTATCTAAAAACACAAACAAAACAGACCTCTCATTGAACAAGGGACCAGAACACAACCTGAGAAGTGACGAAGTTTGAATTTGCGTATATACTCTGATAATAAACAAGCACGCCTAAATACTAGATAATTTATATTATTTAAGTACCAAGCTTTAAGAACACGTGTTCGATCCATTTGGTTTCCAAATGGGTACTGTTGCATACGTTCAATATCGCTTTTTGTTTATCTTTTTATATAGGAATATTTGTCTGAAATCAAGTTGCGCCTTCATAACATCAGCGGCATGTGTAACACCTGTATTTGATCTGTGCATGCTGTTGCTGTCATAGAATGAACTTTGTAACCCCGATTTAAAGGTGCATCGTGCCACAAAGCATTTTCGAAAATCGAAAAGTTTCCTAAGTCTTATTTATTACTACACATTTAATGAGCGCAATCAGAGTAAAAATAACCAAATAAAGCCGATGGCGTATATGCACAATGACCGTATATACATACATACATACATACATACATACATACATACATACATACATACATACATACATATATATACATAACAAGTATTTATAATGTACGTCTGCATTTTGTTGCACTATGTAAAATTGTAAAATTTGACATTATAAACGCAGCCTATATGATACAAACTAAGACAGTACAAATGTTTAGTAAAATGCTCTTTTTAGACCTTACAGTACCGATGTGTGTGCTGTAGCCCTGATTTTAGGTGAAAACTTGCGATAAACTGTAAAGGTAAAGAGCTTATGTGGTAATCAATGCATTGTTTAAAATAAGACATTTTGATAATTTGGTTGCATTATTTTTAAGCTGCAACTTGAAGCTCCTATACGATGTAGGAAGACTGAAGCACAAACAAACAGAAAAAACAATTAAAACAAAAAAATATATATATTTTACATTGATATTGTAAGCTCGTATGTAATTATCAATTCAGCTCACTTATGTATTAACTGCACACGCGCGAATGCATTTAAATTAGTACAATTTTAGGTAGAAGTTGTGAATAATTTAGCACGTAGCTTCAACTTTAGCGCAACGCTCATCCTAACACTATAGTGTTTATTGACTGTTTATTATCTGTAAAGGAACAGCGTATGGCCATGATGGGTTTATATGTTAATATCGTTTTCTTTACATTTGGTGTGTTCCAGCACGTGTTCCTTTTATGTTTTCCTTCAATATGTCTTACACTTTTCATTGCATTTCGTGGGTATATTCCAACACGATTGACTGTTATGAGTTGCATTGTATAAGTTAATCTCCTTTACATTACATTTTGTGGTATTCTGGTCCTAGACGTCTGACTTTTAAGTGTTGACTTTTTTTTTCATTTTCTTTTACTTTGCATTTGTTAGGTATGTCATAACAACTAAACTTCAAGGAGATAACTGCCTTTAATGTTATCCGCGGTATCCCTGCTTCTGAAAGTAATGCTGATATATTTAGTGGGCTGATCAGTACATACAGGGTGGGGTAGTGTGGTGTCTTCCGAACGTAAACCTAACTTGCAACAAACGACCTGATGTGAGTTCTCTGTCTGATGATTTGTATGTTCGATAACTAAGGAAAGCTGTGGATAAATTTGTCTTCAATTCAAGTGATCTATTGCATTCCAAGTTAAAGTGCGGAAAGCTGAATATTAAGGCTGTATTTACTAGTTATATTAAACGGGAAAGGAGATAGTGATTTCGATTATTAATTTCATCGTTTAGTATGTGAGCTTACTTATTTACTTGAAGTTTATGCAGAGAAAGAACCTTGCGAAGAATCTTAACGCATTGTAACTGGGATAACAAGTGTAGAAGCTTATTCCAGTCTGAAATCGACCGTCCGAGAAGGAACAGCCGAATGATATATGACGTTAACAAACAAGAAACTTACTATTCTGTTTATATAATATAGAATGTTTTAACTTACAAACTTAGAAGAACAAAATGTGCTCTGTTTATTTTAAAATATAATATTTATAAACAATCGCCGACTGGAATGAAAACAATCCGATTGAATTGTGTGAATGCAACGTTATTCAAGACCTCTTATATATTTAAAGTTAAACAGGACATTTAAATTGGGAATTAAATCGATGACTATGTGCCTTTCAGTATTAATCCAATTATCTTAGACGGATACGAAGATCGTCTGTACACAATTACATGGAATAACACGGAACAACCTGTAACCTTCGGTGATGGATATTTTAAATAAGCAAACCAGTAGGTACATTTTATTATTGCCTTAGGATTTGTTTAATATTGGTAAGATGATTCTCTAATTGAAGAAGATATCAATGGTAAAGTGTATCTTCGACTTTGGTAAATGAAGTTTAAGAATATTTTTAATAAAACAAATCTAAAGCCAAATTCACCTTAAAGGTGAAACCCGACGATGATCTAACATCGACTACACTTATGTATTATGTAACGAACTAACAACAACATACATGTATCTTTTTGTAATTGGCAACACTAACTGATCATTATGTTGGTATGGTCCCGCACTGTCTTTTGTTAAAACGATTTTATCATATCATCAATTGTAAGATAGTGTATGTAAAGTACTCAAGCTGACTAGTCATCATTTCAAAACTTGTTTTAAAAAGAAAATTTAACTTTCGCTAAACGTTGTCTTTGAATCTGACGGAAACCTTATGTTAAAAATTATGTAGTATTAGGACCGAATGATCAAATTCGACACAGTTTAATTTTTAGAATCTGGAAAACATGATAATATTTGTACTTGTCAATGCGTGTTTGTGGACTGGATCTATAAATTAAGCTATGTATAAAGACAAGGATTCATCCTACCTGAACCACCTTTGTTTGGTTACCAGGCAACCTCCACTGAAATCTGGACATCAAAAAGCAGCTTGTAGCAATAACTTTTAAGTAAGTCAAACGTTGTTTGTATTGCGTATTTCTTGTGATATTATTTCGGACTCTAAGAGACAAATACTTACCTGAAACCAAACATTTCTGAAATGTGTGTATATTTAAAAGAACCTAAACATTCTCAACTTTCATCTTTATACTTCATGCAAAAAAAATAAAATATAAATACAGTCGACTGCTGATTACCTGTTTTTGTTTTAAGACTTTTCTATACGGATTAAGTGTAACAATAATACAACAGATGCCACAGCTGTTTCGTGTTCTTTTTCTTTTCTCAGGAAGACCACTTTCATGACATTATAAGGGCGTTGTGTCTGCATTAATCATATACATGCTAAGCATATCCAGTCAAGGTTATTTCTCAGCAAACGCCAAACTCCATTACGGTTCACACTAGTTTCCTTTTGCTAAGCATTACTTTCACCCTAGGTCAGGATTCCAGACTGATGGGACCAGTCATTAATCATTTACCGGATTACTTCAGAAATGATACCGTCTACTGTCAGTAGTCCTTGTTTTCTTCCGTCCATTAATCTTAGGTGGTATTTGGAAAATATCGTCTGGTTTCGTAAACATTCTTTTAGATTTGTAAAATTAAGAATACATGCATCAAATATTAACATATGTCAAGCAAAAATAAAACACATATTTTTGTTACTACACTCAAAAAGAACCTCGGTAAAACCCGAAAAAAAATAGAAATTTGCGAATTTTGCCGAGTGCTTTAAGGGCCTCGTCCGAACATTGCCGACCGATAACACTTCTACAAACGAGTGGGTTCATATCGCTATTTCACGTTGCCAATAAGTGAGTACTCTACACAGCGCCAAGTGTTGATGTAGCAGCTTGTTTTAGGTGTTTTGTTAATTACAGTACGACGGAAACCTGGCTACGTTATACTCGACATTCGGTGAATTGGAAAGCACAAACTATCACATGGAAAATAACATACAGGACGGAAAGAACAAAGATGAATATGAATGACGTGTTTGAAAAAATACCTCACTGTCTTCTACTGTCTTGATAACGATGATAATTTTCTAAAACATCTATTGGTTTCGTAAAACATTTAATTCTGTGAATTTAAGTTTTTATGCGTTCAATATCTAAGTGTTACTAGCACCTTTACAATGATTAAGATACGTGTAAATAACCGGGTAGTATCCAGAAATGTCCGATTGACGAGCTGTGTTTTACGCCTTTACTGTCCTCAACCAAACATAGCCGATAAGTAACAGACATTCTAACTAGAAACGAATGGGATATAATCGTTATTTTTGCTTGTTTCTTAATGTATAATTCCTATTTTCAACGCCCCTATTTTACGCATCCGTTTTATGTAGGCGTTATGACTTACAATATGACGGAAATCTGACCAAGATTCTGTGCGTATCTTGTTAGCCGATGAAGTGGGAAGCAGAAATACACATATGGACACGAACCGAAGATGAAAAGGTCAGCCATAGTTGCTTAATGGGGTTTTAGATAGGACAGAAGAGTACTAGACACATGGCGACGAGTACTAGACACATGGCGACAAAGAAACAGATAAGACAAGGACATAAGACGGGGTTTGTCAAGACATTGATTGTAAGAAGGGAAGATGAAAAAGGGGATGGATAATTAGTAAGATATCAAAGAAGGGGCCAGATGAAAAAGAAATATAGGACCTTTTTGTTTTCAAGTCACCACGCACACACACACCTCTTGTCATTATAGCAATTTTCTACTCACAGACATTGATGTAGGTCTGGATAGACACAACTCCTATCATATGGCTTCCCACTTACAGACAGGCCTATGATAAAGCTATTAAATGTATGATTACTATTATTATTATTATTATTATTATTATTATTATTATTATTATTACTATTACTATTACTATTACTATTACTATTACTATTACTATTACTATTACTATTACATTGACATTTGAAGGATGGACAGACCAAACTTGTTTCATCATATTTACTTACCACTCACAGACTTACATGTATGTCCGATGTTCGGATGTACATGACAATAATCATACGGGTGACTTCCCGCTTGTATATCTGGAGAGACCCAACTACTGTCTTAAGGTTGACTTCCAACTCACAGATAAACATGTGTTTCTTCCGGAGAGACACAACTACAGGTATCGGCTGGTATCACCACCGCCATTCTGTCTTGTCATGAAAACACATACCACGGGACCGACCGCCTTAGCTCAAGTGGTAGAGCGTCGGCTTGCGGATCGGGAATTCGCGGGTTCAAACCTGCGCCTGACTCGTCGTTGTCAGTTTAATGGACCGGTCGGGTTCAGTCCCTGGGCACCTAATAAGTGCCCCTGTGCTATAATGATAGAAATGTCGCCGCACAGTATCGACAAAAATGGCCGCAAATCCCATCCCATCCCACATTCCATGATAATAATTTAATGACCGATAAGTGATGATATTCCGGCCCGACCCATGTTCTTGTCTAAAGTTGTAAATACTTCAAAATCCATGAATAGACAAATAGTTGAAATAGTCGAAATAGTTGAGCTCTTGCATATCACTTTTACACGCGATTTCAGCTATTTGCAGGAATCATACATGACATAATATAATAAGTTGTCATTGTTGTTTGTTCTATCTATCACGTACTGTAGCAATCTATTTCTTCATTAATTTCTGCATTGCACTTTCTAGAAACATTATACTTGTTTGGTCTTTTGCAGTTAACCGGAATTCAGGTGGAATTTCACGATGTTTAGAACGTGTGTGTGTGTGTAGAGGGAGGGGATGGGTTGTTTGAGTGTTAGTAAATAGGAAACATAAAACCTTAATTCGAAACATCATTTTTATGGCAAACATTATCAATTGGTTATGATTAACCGTGTATCATATAATATAATGTGATGTTTCATATTAATTTAAGAAATGATGCTATCGCCTATCTAGATCACACAAAGTTAGATCGCCTTGGATACGTACGATATCGGTTATTATGTTTCGAATGTATATGTTGGAAGAAAGGTATAAATAATAATAATGGCATGTTGTAACAGTATTAATTTGACGGTTTAACTTCCAAGCATACAAATCTGCAGAGACCCAAAGATTGTATTCATCTGACTCTTTCACTTCTGTGCTGCACTCTCTGTTTTAGCACTTTGACAACTTTAAATTAAGGTCCTTGTCGTGGAAAATTCTGATTATAAAAACATTCGTAGTATGGTCGATATGTTCAGAAACCCGTCATATAGCAAGGGACTTGGACTTACCTGTATGCTCTCAGCGCTTCTAAAACATAAAAAGAGTATTATTCCACCATGATAACTAACGGAAGTATTCACACACATTTTTGTTGGCACAAATACTCCAATTATAAACATTATTAAGATATACAAATTTTTTATTATTGATACAGTATGGCTGCATCAATCATCGTGGATATGGGGTCGGATCATTTTGATCCAAATTGGAATTCTTCAAACATTTTTTTCCTGTCTTGTTAGTTTTGCATACTTGAACCGCCCTTGTCTTAAGGTAAATTACGCCTGGATAATGTAAACGGCATGCACAACACCTGTATTTAGTCTGTGTGAACAATAATTGTCATGGAATGAACTTGATTACCTCTATTAAAGGGGTAGTGTGCCTTGAAGAATATTTGTAAAACGAACTATTGATTAAATCTTATCTCTTATTACACATTGTGTGAACGCAGACTAGAGAAATAGTAATCAAATTAATACATTGAAGACTCATTACATATTATGTCATTTTAATAATAAAAGAAGATCAATGTAATTCATATTGTAAATACACTTCTGTGTTAAATGCAAACAAGTGCATGAAAACATTGTTGCAAATTGTACAAATATATACTAAAAAGGTCTAACATTATTCAATTTGTTGTTGGTTATAAAGTAAAACTTTCATCCTACGAAAATTGGCGTTGTATGACCAATTATATGCTAAAATATAAGGAAGTTATATTCAATGTTGTCTGACAAAATGTTTTCTAATATGCTGGCGATTAAATGCGCATCACTTTTACATTACATTTGGTGGGTATGTAAAACAACGAATCTTCGAAAAAACAACAACACACACAACAATTTACCATCAAAGCATCTTTTAAAATAAATGTTCTCTACGGAAGAAGCCCATCTTTGTAATCACTACAACACAGGTGGCATGGTTTTGCCTTTATAAGATATTCCAATGATTTTATTTGCATAATCTTTTATTTGTATTTTATTTGCATATAATGTTATTTCAGATATGAAAGCAGTATTAATATTTAATGCTTTTGATGAGTATTTGTGCAGTTGCAGAATGAAAAATTAAATTTTCATTAAGATTATGTCAAGCGCCTACATATTCGATTGTATAAATGCCTCATCGAATGCATTATGGACATGTTTATACTGTCAACTATAGCGCAAGGGTTTTACGGAAATATAGCAGAACATATGTTCCTGATTAAGACTATTGCTTTGAACGTAATTGCTACCACCGTGTTTAAATTGTATTTAATAAAATTCAGACGCTAAGCGTAGACTTATCTAAAAACTATATATCTGCATATGTTATTAAACGCATCTTCAAGAACATTCAGTACATATTGGTTTTAACTACGGACTTCAAAGCATTGCGAAGTTAAGTTCAAAGAGTAATGTCTTATTATAGCTTTGAAATTTTCGCACTTACAAACCGGGTTACAATTACTTCCAGATAATAACATTAATTGCCTTGTCTGATATGCTATTAATAGTTAATTTAGATATTTAGTAAAGTCTTTCAACACAAAATAAGAACTATAAGTTTATTTCCAACGAGTGTAAGAAATACTTGCAGATATACGCCCAATTTGCAAGCGTATATAAGTGTAACAGAGTGCCTTATTCTCTATGTGCCAGCCTGCCACGTGTATGTCGTAAAGAGTGCACCAAAAAGGAAAACAATTTAACAACAAATTACTTGCTATTGGCAACAACATGAGAGTGATATTTCAAATTCCGTTTAACTTGTGGCAGTTGCGGGAATATAGATTTAGTGCCTTGGAATAGTTTAACTAGAGCACTACGGTATACTATTTTACCGACTTTGGTACAATAAGTTTTCTCCTAGAAATATAGCCGAATTATCAAAAGGTTGACAAGCACAAATGAAACTGGCGCATTTTTGCCCACAGACCATTTCAAGGCGGCATTTGTTTTTTCTATATTTGTTCAATATCTCATCTCCTTTATTATGTCACTTTTAAAATAACTAGTGTGTACAACATGTGGTTAATATGCAATATATATCGGGCAACAGTCAAAACACTATCCCCTCCACCTCGGGCCAATAGTTTGACTGTTTCCAAATCACATATAGAATAACTATGTTCATTTAATTGATTCCAACTTACTAGCATGGACAGCATGCTACAAACCAAGATTCCCCCTTTCCCCTGAAATTAAATCTATCTCCTAGCATTAATCCAACCGAAATTATATTGTTATGTTTCCTTTGGGCGTTCAATGTTGGTTCCTTGGCATGCAAATGAAAGCATGATTGCCTTGCACCTCTTCCCATTTACCATTTAAATGTTTTCTTAGACAACGCCAGGGCCATTATCAGGTCACTAACTGCTTTAAAGAAAGGATACGTGCTGACTTATCAAAACACTACATCAATCAATATTTCTATAATTCAACTTAAACAATGGCTTGAGATATTAACAATAATTTAACATCCGTTTGGTGGCAGAAAACTTTAAGAAATGTCTAACTTGTCTACAGCCTTTAATTGGCTACACTGTCTTTGTCTTCTTTAAAGATACACACAAATAGTTGAAAACTTTAAAACCTAATTAAGAGTATGTTACCGTATATTATCTATCTGGAAGCTAAATTATTTTCAGAACGAATCACTTTTAAACTGTATGTCAGATGCTGAGAACAGATATTAGTTATAACAAGTTCATTCAAACCTAGATAACAATAGATGCAACGACGCCTGTTCTGAGTTCACAGGTTTTTAGTTTTAATACGGTCTCAGATATGGAAACGTGCAAAGTGGCTGAGAAATCAGAACCATGGTTATTATTTACTCATCCTGTTGCATGTTGCAAGCAGCGACATGCGGAAGGCAATATAAATGCATAATTATAGAATGTTAATATTGCTATCTTGGTAACACAGAGTTTAATTTCTGTTGACCTAAATACATCATTATTTGTACGACTGAAAGCAGAATGTTACATGTCTAAATATCTTCAAGCAATATAAGTTGTTATCAGAAACTTATCCGACTGTACCTGTTAATTTGCTGTAAGGAAATGATATTTTATTTTCAGAGGAAAAGTGGAAAATGTGTTTCCTTTTATAAGTCATATTATTGTTCATTGAAAGTGAATTGTCTTCTTTATGCACATATCAACATCTACTCAAGGGTAAACATGCAAAGCAAATCAACCAGTATAGAATTTATCATTTATAGCACAATACATTACATGTATGTTTCTCAATGATATAAAATTTTGCTTCAAGTCAATTCTCAATAAGAATAAGAAACTATGACAAAGTCCTATGAGCATTGCACCATTAACCAAAATTTGAAAAGGCTTAGGACAAAGGTATTCACATGCAAGCCAAATGTTTAAGTAAGGACAATCACTTCACAAAAAGAGCACACCCAACAGTTACCATTTTGGAACGGTCAGTCGGCAAAAGGGACCGACTGGGGTGCTTAAAATGTTTTATAGAGCTCTTACCTCACAATAATGAGGCATTTCACAAATGAAAGCAATACAATTAAACAAAAACGAACAACATGATCTATTTGAATAAAAAATGTCCAAGCGCTGACATTTTCTTCGGTATGTTATGTTATGACGAAAGTAGTGACGTCATTGAAAAAAAATGTCCACATAGTATTCCATAGTGGAAGAGAGAAATATTATTTCTGCTAGAAGAACTACACAAAAGTTTTGCTTTTAATGGAAATTATTTTTTTGAATCAAGAAAAGAAAACGACCGGAGAAGTGTAAATGGTTGTAGCATCGTGTTCATGTGACTATGGAAGAACGGAACCAAAGTCCAATGTCTATCAAAGGAAATACACGTAACAAATTAAATGACCACATAGATTACATGCACGGGGAGATTTTTTACGACCGCCACACTGCACAGGTAAATTTGTTGTTATCATTATAAGAATATATGACAAAGTCAAAGCTTTAACGTCGAGAGAAGTTGTCTATTTAAATACAGTATCATTCTTTATGATTTTGATTTTATACCAACACATTCGTTTACGTGCTAAACAAACAAAAAGGTTTATGGACTAACTATAAATGAATCAGAATCACATATCATAAAGTGCCTTGATTCAGAAACATTTAATAATTTCTTGGTTATACCAGCAACCAGTTGCTGAATAATTTCAACCAATTGCGTTGTGTTTCGTTATTGCCTCTTTGTACATGAATTATGTTTATCTTGATCTGTTCAAAAGGCTATAAGGTGAAAACTTACGTAAGTCGTTTTAATTTTTTGTGTTTTGCCAATATTTCCTAAATGTGATAACAAATCTGTAAATAAGCAAGTGCCATGGCTTTGCCTTATGCAACGCCACGTATATGTGCTTTGTTTTGGGTTGTAGTTGCACTGCACACTAAGGTTATATTACATCACAACTGTTAGTTGGAGTGAACTCTTTTTAATTCTTTGTTTTGTTGCTTTGAAAAAACATTAAAATAACAATGATTATTTTACCGAACACTTTTGGAAAGTTTTGACTGGTATGCTGATTTAATTGTGTAATCTTTTAATCCGTTCTGTTAAGATGAGTAAGACCATTATTATTTATGTTGATACTTGATCTGCCTTTACTAAACTGATATTATTCAAGGCATTTGTATTGCTCAGAGAAACGCATTTGTAGTTGATGCAAATATTTAGATATACATCATAAATATAAATAATATCAATAAAGTCAATACTAGAAATGCACTTGTCTCAACATGGTCCGAAATTATCTTTCTGTAGTTCATACGTTTAACACTGACACATTTCTTTTCATAAACACACACGTTTAGGTAACATTAGGAAAATAGGAAAAATACAGCATTTATATATAGAGAAAATAGACAACAATCATAGGAAGGAAGTCTATATTAGGCATTGTATTAGCATAAAACAATAACAAGTGTGCACCAAATCCGCTCCTTTATATTATATTTCCAAATAAGTTCACTTCCATTTAAGTATCAGTACTTAAAGCTTCACTTGGTGTGAAACATTCATTAAGTGTATCGAAATATCCGTCGATTCACTAAGAACTGCTTAATCTGTCAGCACTACCTGTGATGAAATCCCGTTACTTGATTGGCTAAGATCCTTGCCTGTCAAATAGCTGAGTAAGAGTAAATTAATGGCAGAATTTGACAATACTTCATAGAATAATCGCTTCAGAGTTCAGCTAGAACATCTCTTTTAAGTGGTACACAGGTTAATGTCGTTTGCAAGGCCTCATCAGAAAAAGTTTATGTTTAAATAATACATCAGATAAAATGAAAGGCAATTTAAATGCTGATAGCATGCGCAAAATTGTTATTATTAAACCTGCAGTTACAAACAATGCATTAAGAGCAGTCCTTTACCCATGCTGGAAGTGAAATTTTGAGAAACCAACAATCTCAGCATCCATTTAAAATAGTTAACTTATCTATGCGACGTAAGCTGAATATTAACGAGTGTACACATGTTAAAAATGTTGTGCCAAGTATACTGATTATTATTGTAAAACACTTTCAGAATATGTTTAAAAGGCAGCGTGGTGTGTTTTTTCTTCTCTGCCTTGTGTAATGTTTCAAAGTTGGCAAGAACAACTCGAACCAGAATGTTAACCTTAAGAATAACGTCAAACAATATAATGTTTTATTGATACGGAACAGCTGCTCTTTATTCTGTGAAAAGAATAAGACGTATTTTTGGTTTGCTTGAGTGTTCCAAGTGCTTTTTTTGGCATTGAGACGATCCTAGTTGTTTGGCCGAATTACAACACCATTTGTTTATTTACATGACTTTCCTATATCATGTTGACTACAGGGTAAAGGTAATTCGTCAATTGAACACCCGCATATCTAAACTGTCACTGCAACATTTGTTTTCTTATAATATTTTAAGCAGATTCTGCCAGTTAACGTCTAGCCATGTTTTGTCAGGCGATGACAAAAGGGTCATAATAATGTCTGTATACTATCTCGGTTTAAGTCACTTTATAATATCCATTGCCTTTTGTCGAGTTTTTTTATTTGTGTGTGTGTGTGGTACTTATCATATGAGCTAATCATAGTTCCTATAAATGTAAAAAAGGATGTTAGTAGAACACATTTCTTTGTAACTTATCGTTCGAAGCAAAACAAACACTACAAAACACACACAAAATAATAAATATTGTTGAATTAAGTATTGTATTGTAGTCAAATGATTTTTTAAACCAGTTTGATATGTTAAATCAATGTTTTGTTTTTACTGTCAGAAAAAAATGTCACTTGGTCAAGTAAATTAACCTGTCACAGCAGTCCATTGCGAACTGCGTATTAGAGCCGCCTCTAACACACATTGTCGTTATTATTGCCTGGTGCATCATATTTCTTCCTCATATTTTCTTTCACGGTCAAAGTCACGAGGCCGTTACTTCTTCATTTGAATAAGATATTCCTTGGTCACATTACCATTGACGTCACGTCTAAGAAAAAAACCCAAAAGCATTTAAGACTGAATTAATTCTTTCAAGTACAACGGTTTTTGTCGAGTTGTTTATTTTAAATCAATGTTTACCCATTCAATTACATGTCATTTACATAAATTATTTTAACGAGAAGTACCTTAAACGGATTCAAACGCATTTCAGTAAGAGAAAACCGCTGCCACCATTGAGTTTCTTTTTCTAATGGAGGTACTATATTGCTGTTCTGAAAGTCATGCTCAGAACAGATTTGCACTTCATTTTTTCAGAAGTCTTATTTTCTACTAGTTGGACATATTAAATCAAAGTAAGAGGGAAAAATAAACAATGTAATTTCTGTTTACCGAATTCCCTGTGTCGTTACAAGATATTCAAACTAAATTCTTGGCTTCCAATAGAAATAATGGTAACTGGCTAATAAAAGAAAAGTCGAATATATCTGCCTGCGTTCAGCAGGGAATGGTAATAGGAAAAATGAAGTATGCATGCATCAAGATAAAAATTACACGTATTGGTGAAACAAAAATACAGACAGCGCCTGCCGGTGCCCATATCGCAAAGCCTTACTGGTTAGAAATTACTATACGGTTACCGCTTGACAAAAACGAAGTGGAGAAAATCGAATAGGTATCGTTTCTACATTAGAGGAAAAAAAGTTGGGTATGAAAGGAGAATGTTCTTTTGATTTGACAACTGGAGACAGAACTATTAAGTATCCACCTTAGTTTGTTTTATGACATAACATATGTGTCACCTTAAATTGAATTAATTTTAATTCGAATGTACACAATTCCATTTTCTTTCATCTTCCACCTTAATCGATATAACGCAAAACCATGCAACGTCTCTCTGTCATCGCTATCTAATGGAAGCATACATTAATATTTTTAGTCGCACATGCTTACATTTTTACATTGCTGTAATATTTCCTGGTCAGACAAATAAACACTTCTCTTCCATCACTATTTGGGCCCATCTCATTTCTTTCCAATAACTGTCAGATTACAGCTCACATTTCCTTCCCATGCATTTAACACATAGTATATAATCTGACACATGGTAGTGACACCCTTTTCTCCCCGTAGAGATCCCAATTTGCTGTTCACAGATGAGAACTAACAGACGCATATGACTACACTAATTATTTAATTATCCTGTCTGTCATACGATTTCAAGTATGGTAGTCGAGCATGAGTTTCAATCGACTATTTAATAAAATGTCGTTTAATAGACGTTCAATAAATATTTTGCAGTATGGACTTGTAAGGTTATGGTGATTATCTCGACGAATTATGCATAGGGAAGGCCAATTTAGCTGAAGAATTGAACCTATAGAACAGGGTGGAGAAAGAAAAGATGCCAGAAAGGATAGAAAGTGATGACTTGTGGATATAAAGGCAGAGAAAGAGAAGAACGTGAAATTGGCTTTGAGGATAAAACAAGATTTATGTAAATATATAAAGTTAATAAAACTATTAACAATTCGTCGCAACAGAAAAAAAAAAGAGAATATTAGTTCTTAAAGAGGAGAGTAAGGCAACAGATGGATAGAGAAAGATTGCGTGTGTATCTTTTTCAACATACACAACATCAGGGTGAGTGGGTGTGTATGTTCGGATGGATCCATTGAGGGACCAAATGCAATTTGAAATATCTACGTTTTCGCCCAGAGAACTGCCGCGGGGACGGCAAATGATTTGTAATCCGGCGACCCCACTAAAGACAGAGAGTTGTGTCATTAGTTCTATTATACGCAAGTACCACACTTATATCTATTAAATGTTCTATGTACAAGGAAGAGGCAATATCGAACACGTTTATAGATATATGTTACATGCGTTAGTGTTGCGTCTATTCTTATCATAGTCAACACATATTGCACTAAGGGTTATATGACATAAATAAAAGTAAGAAAATGGTGGCAATTTGAATAATACTAGTCGCCAATGTGTAACGTTAACATACTTTGGATGAATTACGTACAGATACTACTAATCTTTAGAGCGTATTCAAATACGGTGCATGCTAGGCAGATTTTAAAGCGTACGCCTTTTTCGCCATTTAGTATTATATATTATGATAAATATGGAAATATGAAAAAGTCCAATAAACATTGCAAGATATACTAATATTTAAAAGGCATTGGGCACAGGTCTTCACACGCAAGACAAAAGTTAGAACAAATCTGTGACGATTAATTCAAGAAATAGAGCAACCCCATCAATAACCGCTCTGGACAGTCAAGTCAGTGAAAGGGAACGACGACTGGGGTAATAAAACCGGTTTTACAGAGCTCTAACCTCGCACTCCCTGATGGGTTTCTCAAATGCAAGCAGTTAAAGAAAACATATCTATTTGAAAGAAAACTGTCCAAACGATGACAAATTAAAAAATGACGTTATAAAAAGAAATTAATGACGTAATTAAAATAATGTCAATGTAATATTTAGGAGAGAGATAAGTATTACTTCTTTTAGAAGAACTACGCAAATTCGTGCACGAGACCAGAAGTGTAAGTATTTGTTGCATCCTGTTCATGTGTACATGGGAATGAGGAACAAAGTCAAATGTTCATTAAAGGAAACTACGCATAACAATCCTTACATATTACGGTAATATTATAATGATTGTATAAGTGAGAGAATTCATGCATTAAAATAGGTAACAATAATGCATGTGCACATGGATCATTATTAAATTTCGATTTGTCTTTGAAAATACACTTCCACATACATATAAGAAAGCGAATATCTTAATGAAATATGAATTGTCTAAATTAGCAAATATTTCTCTGTCGAAGAAATCCAGTTATTCTCTATAGAAGAAGCCCAGATATTGTTACCAAATTGAATCTACCGTTGATTTTTTTGTAATCTATTAATTTTTTTATTAAGATCATATAAATAAAACTCCTACATAATTGGTTGTTTAAATGCCTCATAAAATGTAGTGCATACATGTAAACATTGTTAATTTCTACTTTGATCTTTAACTAAATTAAAACGGAGCATATGACCTTTATTAAGACTGTTTCTTTGAAATTGATTACTACCACGCTGCTCTTGGTTTACATTTCTTATTCCAATAAATCCAGTCGCCAAGAGGTCACTTAACTAAAAATCTATCTGCATATGTTATTCAAACGGATATTTATATTCAAGATTATTCAGTACATATTTGATTTGACAAGGGACCACAAAGTATTGCGACGTTAGGTTCAAAGAGGTATTTCTTCTTATTATTGTTGTCTTTTTCGGCGGTCTCGCTTGCGACAGCGTCCAGAGTTATGAGAAAATTGGATTTCGGAAGCACGAAGGATTGACGACCCTGAATAAAAGTGTCTACTTGCGGTCGTGGTTCGTGACTGGAAATATATTGTGCATATACAGAAACAAATGTGTATGTAGAAGATGACTTGATGCAGCAATTGCGTCTTGGCCTGCTTCAATTGATAAAATAAATATTGCAATCTTATCAAATTAATTATATTGTAAACTTCCAATTTAAAAGAATTACAGATTTATGAATGAACAAAGCTGCGCGGGGATATAACTCAGTGACTAAACGGGCAAAGGGAGAGGAAAATTTGCTTTAAAACGAGGGTTTCACTGGCAATGCACTATCTGCTAGGCTGAGATGTCTGTATTTCTGCGGTTCTATAACAGTTTCGCAATGTGATTTAGATTCAGATCATAGTGGTATAGGGTTCATGAAATAAATCAGTGCCATAGTCTCCGAGCCGTTAACTACCGACCAACTAACAACATGGAATTATTTTTTAACTCATTGTATTCTTGGTCGCGTTGGCTACCATGTATGGGCACCTATTTTAGATACTTATTTAAAATGCAATGAAAAAGAATTGCATGTTAAATGCAATAGTTTCTATAATCGGACATTAGGGACTATGTTGTAACTGTTATCCTTTAATCAATATTAAGAAGAGGTGGTAAATTGTCAACTGAAGATTTGCCCTCTTGCCTGCTTTCCAGTGCGTTGCTCAATATAGAATAATTTAAAGTGATCACTTATAAGGTAAAATTTACACCGCCCATTCAGCGCTTTTCATCTTATTTTGAGAAATGAACATTGCGTCAGAGAGTAACCCTTTGCCGTATAATAAATATGTCAGTCTATCAGTTAAATGTCGTAAATATTGCAGCAGATGAGGAAAACGATTTCACAGCATACCGGAGGAAATTGCACGGTATTTGCACAACACTAGAGTGATATTTCAAGTTCTGTTTAACTATAAAGCAGTTGCAGATTTAAGGGGTTAGTGCTCGTATTCTGTAATCGCTATATATCACGACGTATTATTTTACCTTTTGTATGTACAATGGGTTGTCTCCTAGGCATGTATCCATCCATATTTTGAAAGGGTTGACAAGCACAACTGAAACTTGCGTCCCTTTGCCCATTGACCGTTCCATGAAATAAACATCTATCTTTATATCACGTGCGTTGCTAGTTAAAATTAAATTATAATTTGTCTTTTTCATAGGACCTTGTCATATTTTTATTTTATCAACACCGCAATGTTACGTGTGTGGCGATCGTACGGAAGCTCGCCAAAAGCACGTCGTCTTTTTCTTATTTAATTTACCCTATTAAATTAGCACGTATATTTCCTTTGACGCACACTGGATTTTGGAACCTTAAATCCAACTAAACTCAAACATCATACTTCTAACCAAGATGAAGATTTCACATTAAAATTAAATCCATTTCCAAGCTAACCACACTTTTTTGTTTGTTTTGCAATTCAAGCGTTCCATGTTTGTTTCTTGTCCTGCCAATGAAATCATGGTTGCCTGGCATATCCTCCTATATACAACATAAACCATAGACAATACCAATACCGTTAATAGGTCGTAAACTCATTTAAAGAAACAAAGCATTTTAAAGCAAAAAGGTCTAGTTAATTATAAATTGAATTAATCAACACAAAGGAACACAATGTCTTACGATTTAGGAAGACTTGTTAAAACATTATATAAAATAAAACAATATTTGTATGATTCAACTTAGACAAGGGCTTGAGATATCCACAATAATTAGGTAAATTACACCCGTAAGGTCGGGAAAAAAATTAAGCGTAATTTAAAAAGTTTCTACCTTGTCTACAGGATAGTGCCTCAGTAGTGTTACAGAGCATTCGTCTACTAAAACAATAACAATCAACAGTTTAAAACTTTAAAACCTAAATATGAACGCAATATATTTTATAATCTATATGGAAGCAAACTAATTGAACATTTTGATGAACTGACTGTCAGTTATTTTCAAACTGCATTGATTACAGCTACTCATGCGACCGATATCAGTTGCGGAAAACAGACCATACATTTGTATTTACTTTCAAGTTTATTTAAACTCAGATAAACATTGATGCAACGACATGTGTACATAGTTCCTGGCCTTTCATTTGTACTATCATCGAATCTGCAAAGTGACTTAGAAATCCGAAACATAGTTATCATTTACTTATCGAGTTACATATTTCAAGCTTTGCCAGGCGACATGTGGAAAGCAATGTTTATTTAATGTTAAGTTAATGAATCCATTCATAATGTAAATATTCTTATCTTGATGATACGGAATGTTTGCCAACTTTGTCAACATTATTTATTGGTGAACCTGAAAGCAGAAAGCTAAATGAATAAATACGGTAAAACCTCTGCACAGCAACAGTTGGTGGAGGCACAGAAAACTGTTGTTGCTGAGAGGTGTTTCTGTACAGAGGTCATGAAGCATTCCAAGTTAAACTAACCTATATAAAACATAATTTTATTTCAACATTATTTTACTGGTGTTGTAATAATATTAACAGATAGCTTTTTTGAAAAAGAAGGACTAGAAGAACATATAAAGTGCAATTTTAAACACACTAAATAGCGTTATTAATTTAATCAGATAGGTTTTGAATAAAACAGAACTAACTGAAATAAATTAAGGAGATGCAAACTGAGCACAAAAATATGAGCACAGATGAATACCCCATTTGGTTACAATAAAGTCAAATGGTATGCTAGAAATGTAGTTTGTAGTCTGATTTTCTTTTACAAATTTCTCTCTATCTTTGAAGATTTAATCATCATAGGTCATACTTACCACTATACTTATCACATTGAAGCGATAGCACTTGTTTGAAACAAAGGTAATCAAAATTTTTCACACCTTACTGGTTAATTGTCAAATAAACACAGGATTGGCACTTCTACTGAATCAGACAACCATACTTTTCAGTGAACACAATTGTGACACTTCTCATGTAGTCCCCTGGTGGTGCTTAGAAAAGGTTATCACAGTCTTCGTGAACAGATGTGTATGGCCATTTACCTTTACTTAGAGATGGCGGTTAGCAGAGGTTACAATGCACTGAAAACTAATCGGAAAAATAAATGTGTTGCTGCTTAGAGGTAGCTGCTGCTTAAAGGTTCCTTTTTGAGTGGTTTTACTGTATCTTAAAGCCGAATAAAATGTTATCAGAAACTGTGGATGTACCTGGGAATTTGCTGTAAGGGAGTGATTTTTATTTGTAGATGAAAAGTGGAAGTTGAACGTCCATTATCAAGTCGTATTTATGCCCCTTGAATGTGAATGTGTGTACTTATATCGATTATATTTATACTATGGTGAACGTGCATATCAAATTAACCAGTGTATGACTGATATTTTATTGGACAAGACATTATACTTCTCTTTACATAGAATAAACATTTGACTTTAAAAGTCTCAAGTCGCACTTCGGTTACTTAGGCATATAAAAATACATCTATAAAATGTTATCGGTGTGATAGTGTAATATACACGTCACTGCATTTGAAAAAATAGTCATGACATTATATCAGATCATAATCCAGTTAATCAATACTATGCTACTGCAGTGTATGTTTAATATAACCTCAAATGTTCGACCGCCTTTAAATCAATAATTGCTGATAACTTGTCCGTCGTTGCCTCATTTACAATTGACGTTACTTGACAAGTTAACGATTACAATGCAAAGATTTATTATACAGCAAAATGTATGAAAAAATTGTAATAATAAAATAAGGGATACTCATTACAGTCTCCGATTAGTTTCAACTCAGTACCATTCCATGATGCTTTGGGGACATGTACTTTAATGCGGGAGCTGAATTGTAGTGAGCCGGTGGTTCCAAGGCGGTAACTGTTGGGTTTGCTCTTTTTGTTAAATGACTCAACACAGATTTGTTCTTACTTTTACATTTGGCTTGCATGTGAATACCTTTGTACTGTGCCTTTTCGGGGTCTGGTATATGTTGCAATGCTCAGAGGACCTTGTCATATATTCTTATTCATGATTACAACAATGTTAACTGTGCAGTGTGGCGGTCGTAAAAAATCCCCCGGTGCATGTAATCTATGATCTATTGATTCTTTTGCGGAAACCTTATAAATGAAAAATCAACATTTATTGGAAAAGTCATAAATGGAATGTAACATGTTTGTACAACTTGATAAGTTAAAAATAAAGTTTCGAACGTACTTTATATCATGTCGTAATCAAATGAAGCTATGATAAAAACGAAACGTATAAAACACGAAAAAAGACTATTATTCTGAGTGTGGTTTAGCGATTCTGTTTAAATTCAATACCATATTTATGGGTTTGATTCTATATAAGTGCAATCGTTTTTGCTTTAAACAACAAGGCTGGTGGTTTAACTATAAATGATTCAAATACAATTAAGTGCGTACATTTAGAAATAATAAATAATGGCTTGGTTATATGCTCTGTGCAGTGTAACCAGTTACTACTAAATGAATTGCTTTGAATTTGGTTCTTGCCAATTTATGATTTATGTTTTATCATGAAGTGTTTAAAAAAAGCCTTCAACTTAAATGTGTGGTTTTAAATTTGTGTATTATGCAAAAATTACGAAAATGTTATATCAAATTTGCAAATAAAAAGAGCCATCGTTTTGCTATTTTAAATGCGACGCGTGATATGCCAGAGCTGCCAGATAAAGTGAAAGCTGAATAGAATGTTTTCAATATCTATAGAGTTTGGCTTTGAAAAACCATTAAAACATCAATAATTTTTTTATCAAACATTTTTGCAAACATATGCTTTACAATCCCCGTGTTTATTTTCAAGGATTTTGCATAATTACTGTCTGTTCTTGAAATACCTTATAAAATATTTGCTTAAGAGTTGAGTGGTGACACCTTAGTAAAGGGGTAACTGAACCGGTTTTAGGAACATTTTTTTCAAGGCTGTTAAAATGTCGATCACATGCGCATTATTATTATTAGACCTCCAATTAGAAATAACGCATTAAGAGCTGTCCATATACCGATGATTTTTTTGTTGTGAAACTTACAGTGGTAAAATTCATTTTAAATAGCGAACATTTCTATGGGAGGAAAAGTTAACATCGAACTACACACTGGCTGAAAGAAAAATGTCAAATGACAGAAAAAACAACAACAGCTCATTATTCTGCAGAAAGTACGGGGTTCATGTTTAACATTAGGGTCCCACGTGCCGTTCTTAGCAATCACAGAAGATCTTTTATGCATCGCACAGTAAGGCACTGTATAAAATATAACAAGACGTTAATGTGTATGTATACATGATGTGAACTTAATGTATACGAACAACTAAAGCTAAGTAAATTGTGTATTTAGTATAAAACCCATATATCAAAAAGCTTAATTTAAATTCACCCATCCAACAGTTAAGGCCGACAACATATTTACATTGATAACAGTCATGGGTGTGCGTTTATAAGAGACTAGTATTCACTTTCCTTGATAGAGACAGGCGTCAACTCATTCTTTATTCGTCAGTGGTACCAATTTATTTGTACTATTGCAAAAATACTTTTGTTTCAACCTTGGATTTGCCTATTCACATGTGTGTTTTTTTCTTGATCGTGTAAGCCATCAGATAAAAGTGCACATGCAGATGAAAAATAACTGCAGCATATGTGTTTTCTGAGTACATTTTAGGTTATTCTGCTAGTTTACGGCAAACCAAGTTTTGCCACTCAATCACTTACAATCACCTTACATTGATTAAGACATACCCATATATATAGTATATGTCTTTGTAACTAGTCATTGTAATGTTAAAACAATTATTTATGTTCACTCTTATCAGAATATGTCACTACATCGTGTCGTATTTAACTAACATCATCCGGCAGATTATTGAGAACTGTGTATTGGAGACACCCGCACCTTTATGTCATTTTGTCTAAGTTTCTCTTAATTATAAATAAAATTAACTGCCATTTGGGAGACTTGGATTTGTTGGGTTGACATTAGTTGGTTAAAAATAAAAGAATAAGGTTGGTTAAAAATTAAATAACTTGGATTGTTGAAAGAAATATCACGGATGTGCGACATAACAAAAAGTTATTCTAACTATAATGAACTTAAACGGTTTCAAACGCATTCAATAAAACTGATGTTTTTAAAGTATTTTCCTCATGGATTGCTATATTAATGTCCTGTATGTCAGGATTAGTTCCATAATATTATTTCTCTCTTCAGAAGTCTCTTTTACCAACTAGTCAGAAAATCATAGACTATTTGTTACCCCCATTCCTTATGCCGTTACAGGATCTGCAAGCTCTCTGCCTGTCTTTCTATTAAAACCAAAAATAATCAATTGATAAATAAAGTAAATAATATGTATCTGAGTTTAAATTGGTAAATTGAGCGTGCATGTAGAACTCGAATAAGCGAAACAAAAACAAATTTAGCGCCATTAAATGTCCTTCTCGCATCGCACCATACCGATCAAAAATCGTTGTTGGATAACCAATTGACAAAAAAGAAAGTTAAGAAAATGAAATAACGATCGTGTCTGCATTAAACAGAGAAATATAAATGAGGTATGCACGCAGAATGCGTCTTTTATCTATTTGAACATCTTGAGTAGAGACAGACCTACAAAAAGATAAAGATACATGACTTTTATGTAATACATACTAAGTACAAGTTTAATCAATTGCTGTCATAATTCCCTGGTAACACAAATAGACCTCATTTCCCTCCCCATTTGAGTCCATCTCATTTCTAATTACTGTCACATCTCACATTTGCTTTCCTTAAATGCTATATATCCTGGCACACATTGGTGACACCATTTACTCTCAATGGAATGCCAAGATAATGCTCTTGGAGATTCCAGATTTCTGTTCGATACTGACAGATGAGAACAAACGGACTCATGTGACTAGACCATATTTTTGAAAGATAAATACAATAAATAAAACAACCCCATTTAACACATTCTTTTATTTAAACTTTATAACAAAAACATGAAAAATGCAGCGGATGGGGTTCAAACCAGCAATCGGCTTTGTAGGCAGGTACATTAAGGCTAATAAATTAACGTTCGTAATTTACAAAATTGTATTTATTGTATAATTAATTTATATCATGCCGAATCACGATTGATAAATAATGTCCATTTTATTACTAATTGCGTTAATTTAAAAAAATATGTGCCATACAAAATGTTTTTTGTGGTAAATTCATTATTTCCCATAAATCCTTTAACGTATCACTACATTTCGATCTCCATCGACCAATCTTGAGAACTTATTGGCGCCGCTCTAGAGTGCGGTGTCTCTTATGAAATGCATTTTATGGAGATGTTAGTGTAGCTGGCAAAAACAGGAAATCGCAGCTGTTCTATGAGACTTAAAAGAACTAAGTATTCTGGTTTTTAACATTGTAGCTTTCAACAATAATGTATAGCTTGCAATTTTAAAAAGTAGTTGGCATTTATAGAAATTATTTCAGCTTGCAAATACAGATGAAGCAGAGAACATAGAAAACAAACAAAGTAGCAAAATACTCTATTTCCTATCAGGGTTATGATTCGTAACTGTCAAATGTATAATTAACAGAAAAGTGCGCCATGTGTGATAGGCCGCAAAAACTTGTGCTCTCAATAAACGTGCTTTTTATGTTGGATTTACTGAAGACAGAGACCTGTTACATATTTCAAGCTTTGCCAGGCGACATGTGGAAAGCAATGTTTATTTAATGTTAAGTTAATGAATCCATTTATAATGTAAGTATTCTTATGTTGATGATACGGAATGTTTGCCAACTTTGTCAACATTATTTTATTGGTGAGACTGAAAGCAGAAAGCAGAAAGCAAAATGAATAAATACGGTAAAACCTCTGCACAGCAACATTTGGTGGAGGTACAGAAAACTGTTGTTGATGAGAGGTGTTTCGGTGCAGGGGTCATGAAGCATGCCAAGTTAAACTACCCTATATAAAACATTATTTTATTTCAACATTATTTTACTGGTGTGGTAATAATATTTACAGATAGCTTTTTTGAAAAAGAAAGACAAGAAGAACATATAAAGTGCAATTTTAAACACACTAAATAGCGTTATTAATTTAATCAGATAGGTTTTAAATAAAACAGAACTAAATGAAATAAATTAAGGAGATGCAAAAATATGAGCACAGATGAATGCCCCATTTGGTTACAATAAAGTCAAATTGTAAGCTAGAAATGTAGTTTGTAGTCTGATTTTCTTTGACAAATTTCTCTCTATCTTTGAAGATTTAACCATCATCAGTCATACTTACCACTATACTTATCACATTAAAACGATAAACAAGGTAATCATTTTTTTCCAAACCTTACTGGTTAATTGTCAAACAAACACAGGATTGGCACTTCTACTGAATCAGACAACCATACTTATCAGTGAACACAATTGTGACACTTCTCATGTAGTCCCCAGGCGGTGCTAAGAAAAGGTTATCACAGTCTTCGTGAACAGATGTGTATGGCCATTTACCTTTACTCAGAGATGGCGGTCAGCAGAGGTTACAATGCACTGAAAACTAATCGGAAAAATAAATGTGTTGCAGCTTAGAGGTAGCTGCTGCTTAAAGGTTCCTTTTTGAGTGGTTTTACTGTATCTTAAAGCCGAATAAAATGTTATCAGAAACTGTGGATGTACCTGGGAATTTGCTGTAAGGGAGTGATTTTTATTTGTAGAAGAAAAGTGGAAGTTGAACGTTTATTATCAAGTCGTATTTATGCCCCTTGAATGTGAATGTGTGTACTTATATCGATTATATTTATACTATGGTGAACGTTCATATCAAATTAACCAGTGTATCACTGATATTTTATTGGACAAGACATTATGCTTCTCTTTACATAGAATAAACATTTGACTTTAAAAGTCTCAAGTCGCATTTCGGTTACTTAGGCATATAAAAATACAACTTTAAAATGTTATCGGTGTGATAGTGTAATATACACGTCACTGCATTTGAAAAAATAGTCATGACATTATATCAGATCATAATCCAGTTAATCAATACTATGCTACTGCAGTGTATGTTTAAATTAACCTCAAATGTTCGACCGCCTTTAAATCAATAATTGCTGATAACTTGTCCGTCGTTGTCTCATTTATAATTGACGTTACTTGACAAGTTAACGATTACAATGCAAAGATTTATTATACAGCAAAATGTATGAAAAAATTGTAATCATAAAATAAGGGACACTCATTACAGTCTCCGATTAGTTTCAACTCAGTACCATTCCATGATGCTTTGGGGACATGTACTTTAATGCGGGAGCTGAATTGTAGTGAGCCGATGGTTCCAAGGCGGTAACTGTTGGGTTTGCTCTTTTTGTTAAATGACTCAACACAGATTTGTTCTTACTTTTACATTTGGCTTGCATGTGAATACCTTTGTACTGTGCCTTTTCGGGGTCTGGTATAGGTTGCAATGCTCAGAGGACTTTGTCATATATTCTTATTTATGATTACAACAATGTTAACTGTGCAGTGTGGCGGTCGTAAAAAATCCCCCGGTGCATATAATCTATGATCTATTGATTCTGTTGCGGAAACCTTATAAATGAAAAATCAACATTTATTGGCAAAGTCATAAATGGAATGTAACATGTTTGTACAACTGATAAGTTAAAAATAAAGTTTCGAACGTACTTTATATCATGTCGTAATCAAATAAAGCTATGATAAAAACGAAACGTATAAAACACGAAAAAAGACTATAATTCTGAGTGTGGTTTAGCGATTCTGTTTAATTTCAATATCATATTTATGGGTTTGATTCTATATAAGTGCAATCGTTTATGCTTTAAACAACAAGGCTGGTGGTTTAACTATAAATGATTCAAATACAATTAAGTGCGTACATTTAGAAATATTAAATAATGGCTTGGTTATATGCTCTGTGCAGTGTAACCAGTTACTACTAAATGAATTGCTTTGAATTTGGTTCTTGCCAATTTATGATTTATGTTTTATCATGAAGTGTTTAAAAAAAAGCCTTCAACTTAAATGTGTGGTTTTAAATTTGTGTATTATGCAAATATTACGAAATTGTTATATCAAATTTGCAAATAAAAAGAGCCATCGTTTTGCTATTTTAAATGCGACGCGTGATATGTGCTTTTTTCTTGGGCTGTAGTTACCATTTAAACTAAGGTTACAAAATAGCTGCCAGATAAAGTGAAAGCTGAATAGAATGTTTTCAATATCTATAAGGTTTGGCTTTGAAAAACCATTAAAACAACAATAATTATTTTATCAAACATTTTTGCAAACATATGCTTTACAATCCCCGTGTTTATTTTCAAGGATTTTGCATAATTACTGTCAGTTCTTGAAATACCTTATAAAATATTCGCTTAACAGTTGAGTGGTGACACCTTAGTAAAGGGGTAACTGAACCGGTTTAAGGAACATTTTTTTTTCAAGGCTGTTAAAATGTCGATCACATGCGCATTATTATTATTAGACCTCCAATTAGAAATAACGCATTAAGAGCTGTCCATATACCGATGATTTATTTGTTGTGAAACTTACAGTGGTAAAATTCATTTTAAATAGCGAACATTTCTATGGGAGGAAAAGTTAACATCGAACTACACACTGGCTGAAAGAAAAATGTCAAATACAGAAAAAACAACAACAGCTCATTATTCTGCAGAAAGTACGGTGTTCATGTTTAACATTAGGGTCCCACGTGCCGTTCTTAGCAATCACAGAAGATATTTTATGCATCGCACAGTAAGGCACTGTATAAAATATAACAAGACGTTAATGTGTATGTATACATGATGTGAACTTAATGTATACGAACAACTAAAGCTAAGTAAATTGTGTATTTAGTATAAAACCCATATATCAAAAAGCTTAATTTAAATTCACCCATCCAACAGTTTAGGCCTACAACATATTTACATTGATAACAGTCATGGGTGTGCGTTTATAAGAGACTAGTATTCACTTTCCTTGATAGAGACAGGCGTCAACTCATTCTTTATTCGTCAGTGGTACCAATTTATTTGTACTATTGCAAAAATACTTTTGTTTTAACCTTGGATTTGCCTATTCACATGTGTTTTTTTCTTGATCGTGTAAGCCATCAGATAAATGCACATGCAGATGAAAAATAACTGCAGCATATGTGTTTTCTGAGTACATTTTAGGTTATTGTGCTAGTTTACGGCAAACCAAGTTTTGCCACTCGATCACTTACAATCACCTTACATTGATTAAGACATACCCATATGCGGTATGTGTCTGTCTTAAAACCAGTATTTATGTTCAAAGATAGCATGTTTTGCCAAATAGAAAACCGACTCCATATTATTAATGATTATTGTAGATTTTGGTATTCCTGTAATTTCATTGCAACCTACGCAAATGTTGCTGGCAAGCAAGATATAGCATACGCTGTTTACTAAACTTATCTATTTTCTAAGTAAATATTATTGCATTGGCAAACTACCATATTTACTAACAAATCTCAGCATTACCGTTGCCCTGCAACAACATTTATAGGTTCTGCCTTGCATAAAACATTGTATACCTTGATAATCTCATTTTTTTCGTTTTAAGGATTTACAGGTGTGCTTATAGACATTCCAAAATTTTTAAAGTTGCTCGAATCTCCGGTGTAAATATATGCCATAGACATGTTTTGCTTTATACATATGTGGTATAGTTCATATCAATCTGATTAAAATCATATCCTGAAAATCGCTCCGCTATCGGAATCTGACCACGAGTCAATAAAACCTTCAGAACCAATCAGATTGTCGCCTAAAATTTTTTAAAAGTAAATGATGATTCAAAGCGTTCTGAATGTATCATTTTAATGGCTGAGCCCCTTATTGGTAGAAACACCTGATATGATATTGATTTTCCACATATTATCGGTGATTTTGCCATACAGTCCTTCTTGTCTATAATGCAATCAAGAATTTGCTTCCGAAGTGGCTTTAACGAGCGAATTCCTAATTTTGTCAAACACTTTTCTACTGCTTCATCGATAGCGGTGACTTTGCGACTCTTACCGAAAGCGTTATAATTGGCTGTTATAAAAAGAGTAAATGTGGAAAACCATTCTTGTTTATAGAAGGTTTTTGCGAGCCGTCATCAGATCTTATATTTTGTTAGATCTGACTTAAGTGAGATTGAGTTCATATCTAAGTATTCGTCACTGCGATAATGTCAATATATCTGTAATAGTAATAATAAAAAAGTATTCTACATTTAAATATCTTCCGTACAATGTTTCTGAATATTCAAATCCACAATCTCTGACAGTAAATGATACCCCAGCCGTTCTTTTTGTCAACTGACTGTTGCAACTGTTGGCTTTCTCTATTTGTATTATGGCTCGGTTTTAGTCGCTTTTAAAATTTCCTTCTACCTTTATTTAGTGCTTAAATATGTTATACGCGTTTAATATGTAATAATCACAGTCTCCGTATTAGTAAAGTATATATAGTGTAAAGTATATACATTATATAAAGCACAGTATATGTATATATATATATATATATATATATATATATATATATATATATAGTATATGTCTTTGTAACTAGTCATTGTAATGTTAAAACAATTATTTATGTTCACTCTAATCAGAATATGTCACTACATCGTGTCGTATTTAACTAACATCATCCAGATTATTAAGAACTGTGTATTGGAGACACCCGCACCTTTATGTCATTTTGTCTAAGTTTCTCCTAATTATAAATAAAATTAACTGCCATTTGGGAGACTTGGATTTGTTGGGTTGACATTAGTTGGTTAAAAATAAAAGAATAAGGTTGGTTAAAAATTAAATAACTTGGATTGTTGTAAGAAATATCACGGATGTGCGACATAACAAAAAGTTATTCTAACTATAATGAACTTAAACGGTTTCAAACGCATTCAATAAAACTGATGTTTTTAAAGTATTTTCCTCATGGATTGCTATATTAATGTCCTGTATGTCAGGATTAGTTCCATAATATTATTTCTCTCTTCAGAAGTCTCTTTTACCAACTAGTCGGAAAATCATAGACTCTTTGTTACCCCCATTCCTTATGCCGTTACAGGATCTGCAAGCTCTCTGCCTGTCTTTCTATTAAAACCAAAAATAATCAATTGATAAATAAAGTAAATAATATGTATCTGAGTTTAAATTGGTAAATTGAGCGTGCATGTAGAACTCGAATAAGCGAAACAAAAACAAATTTAGCGCCATTAAATGTCCTTCTCGCATCGCACCATACCGATCAAAAATCGTTGTTGGATTACCAATTGACAAAAAGAAAGTTAAGAAAATGAAATAACAATCGTGTCTGCATTAAACAGAGAAATATAAATGAGGTATGCACGCAGAATGCGTCTTTTATCTATTTGAACATCTTGAGTAGAGACAGACCTACAAAAAGATAAAGATACATGACTTTTATGTAATACATACTAATTACAAGTTTAATCAGTTGCTGTCATAATTCCCTGGTCATACAAAAAGACCTCATTTTCCTCCCCATTTGAGTCCATCTCATTTCTAATTACTGTCACATCTCACATTTGCTTTCCTTAAATGCTATATATCCTGACACACGTTGGTGACACCATTTACTCTCAATGGAATGCCAAGATAATGCTCTTGGAGATTCCAGATTGCTGTTCGATACTGACAGATGAGAACAAACGGACTTATCTGACTACACCATATTTTTGAAATATAAATACAACAAAAGCAACCACATTTAACTATTTTTTTAAAAATTAAACTTAATAACAAAAACATGAAAAATGCAGCGGATGAGGTTCGAACCAGCGATCGGCTTTGTAGGCAGGTGAATTAAGGCTTATAAATAAACGTTCGTAAATTACAAAATTGTATTTATTGTATAATTAATTTATATCATGCTGAATCACGATTGATAAATACTGTCCATTTTATTACTAATTGCGTTAATTTAAAAAAATATGTGCCATACAAAATGTTTTTGTGGTAAATTCATTATTTCCCATAAATCCTTTAACGTATCACTACATTTCGATCTCCATCGACCAATCTTGAGAACTTATTGGCGCCGCTCTAGAGTGCGGTGTCTCTTATGAAATGCATTTTATGGAGATGTTAGTGTAGCTGGCAAAAACAGGAAATCGCAGCTGTTCTATGAGACTTAAAAGAACTAAGTATTCTGGTTTTTAACATTGTAGCTTTCAACAATAATGTATAGCTTGCAATTTTAAAAAGTAGTTGGCATTTATAGAAATTATTTCAGCTTGCAAATACAGATGTAGCAGAGAACATAGAAAACAAAGTAGCAAAATACTCTATTTCCTATCAGGGTTATGATTCGTAACTGTCAAATGTATAATTAACAGAAAAGTGCGCCATGTGTGATAGGCTGCAAACACTTGTGCTCTCAATAAACGTGCTTTTTATGTTGGATTTACTGAAGACAGAGACCTGTTACATATTTCAAGCTTTGCCAGGCGACATGTGGAAAGCAATGTTTATTTAATGTTAAGTTAATGAATCCATTTATAATGTAAGTATTCTTATGTTGATGATACGGAATGTTTGCCAACTTTGTCAACATTATTTTATTGGTGAGACTGAAAGCAGAAAGCAGAAAGCAAAATGAATAAATACGGTAAAACCTCTGCACAGCAACATTTGGTGGAGGCACAGAAAACTGTTGTTGATGAGAGGTGTTTCGGTGCAGGGGTCATGAAGCATGCCAAGTTAAACTACCCTATATAAAACATTATTTTATTTCAACATTATTTTACTGGTGTGGTAATAATAATTACAGATAGTTTTTTTGAAAAAGAAAGACAAGAAGAACATATAAAGTGCAATTTTAAACACACTAAATAGCGTTATTAATTTAATCAGATAGGTTTTAAATAAAACAGAACTAAATGAAATAAATTAAGGAGATGCAAAAATATGAGCACAGATGAATGCCCCATTTGGTTACAATAAAGTCAAATTGTAAGCTAGAAATGTAGTTTGTAGTCTGATTTTCTTTGACAAATTTCTCTCTATCTTTGAAGATTTAATCATCATCAGTCATACTTACCACTATACTTATCACATTGAAACGATAAACAAGGTAATCAATTTTTTTTTCAAACCTAACTGGTTAATTGTCAAACAAACACAGGATTGGCACTTCTACTGAATCAGACAACCATACTTATCAGTGAACACAATTGTGACACTTCTCATGTAGTCCCCAGGCGGTGCTTAGAAAAGGTTATCACAGTCTTCGTGAACAGATGTGTATGGCCATTTACCTTTACTCAGAGATGGCGGTCAGCAGAGGTTACAATGCACTGAAAACTAATCGGAAAAATAAAAGTGTTGCAGCTTAGAGGTAGCTGCTGCTTAAAGGTTCCTTTTTGAGTGGTTTTACTGTATCTTAAAGCCGAATAAAATGTTATCAGAAACTGTGGATGTACCTGGGAATTTGCTGTAAGGGAGTGATTTTTATTTGTAGAAGAAAAGTGGAAGTTAAACGTCCATTATCAAGTCGTATTTATGCCCCTTGAATGTGAATGTGTGTACTTATATCGATTATATTTATACTATGGTGAACGTTCATATCAAATTAACCAGTGTATGACTGATATTTTATTGGACAAGACATTATACTTCTCTTTACATAGAATAAACATTTGACTTTAAAAGTCTCAAGTCGCAATTCGGTTACTTAGGCATATAAGAATACATCTATAAAATGTTATCGGTGTGATAGTGTAATATACACATCACTGCATTTGAAAAAATAGTCATGACATTATATCAGATCATAATCCAGTTAATCAATACTTTGCTACTGCAGTGTATGTTTAATTTAACCTCAAATGTTCGACCGCCTTTAAATCAATAATTGCTGATAACTTGTCCGTCGTCGCCTCATTAACAATAGATGGTTATCGATTTTTCCCCAGGAAGCGCGCGCACCTGCTTGTCCGCCATCTTTGTGGTAAGGCATATCGACGCATCAGTACCGTGAAAGCGCACGTTTTTTTTAAAATAGCAGTTACAATAGCTCCAGGCAAAAAGACAATGGTTAATTCTTGTAGTGTTGTGAACTGTCACAACAGATCTAACCGGGATGAGAAATCGTTTTTCTCCATACCAACCGTCATTACAAATCAAGGGGAAAGGACGAGGGAACTGAGTGAGAAACGTCGGACGTCATGGATTTCGCGTTTGAACAGAGCAGATTTCATCCCTTCGAAACACACCAAGATCTGCTCCGATCACTTTATAACGGGTACGTTTATAGATTTTAATACCCTCCAATTGTTTGTTAGCCTGTCTTGCATAAAAACACCGGATTTCCACTTAGGCTACAATGTACGATTGTTTTGTTTAATTTTCATGACTTTACCCCACCCACTTCTTTTCTCTGTTTACAACTAAAATGAAATCTTAAACCGACGTTTGTATCGTGTACAGTTTAGCACATTCACAATAACCACATGTTAAAATGTTGGTATAGTGGACTAAATCAATTTAAATATTAAAATTCGACCATTTTGCATATATTTGCATGCATACTTTTTCCATTGAAAATGTTAGTTACTGTTAATGACTATCACTACACAAGCAGTGTCACTAACATGCTCAGAGAGTTAAAGTGGTCTACTCTCGAGCAACGCAGAAATCAAGACAGTCTCACAATGCTACACAAAATACATAACAAACAGGTCAATGTCCATCACAGTTATCTCACAACTACACGAAACAACAAACTCCTTATTCCCCACTCAAAGACAAAACACCACATGAACTCACTCTTTCCGCGGGCTATACGACTTTGGAACAAACTACCGACTAAGATTAAGGATGCCTCAACTGGACCTGCATTTGCAAGTGACCTAAACAAGTTTTATGCTTTTTAATTGATATTTAAGTTTAGTTATTTTATGTTTTCATTAAAATTTCACAAGTAATTATTAGTCTTAAATTGTCAATGTTCAGGACTTGCGCCTGCCTTATGTAGTCAGTATTGACTTTTGGCAGTACAAAGTTGAAGTGTTAAGATTAATGGAAAATTATGTAGGAGAGACAGTAGAGGTTGTGGCTCACTCCTGATTTGTGGCCAGTTTAGTTCAGTTGGTAGAGCATCTGATTCAGGAGCAAGAGATCATGGGTCCCGCCATCCATGATGGTGTTACTTCAATTTGGAAATTTGTTGGAAGACATGAGTTTTGTACTTCCAGGTGAGCCATTAAAGGATATCTTATTCATAATGTTCAAAGTAAATTTTATACATTCAGTTATATAATAATTTCATTCACTTAACTGACATGTATTGTTTCAGGTAAACCTTCAGCACTGTATGACACCACCAATCCAGACTGGGAACCATCTGTGAATCTGGGGTACAATGCAGTCCCTCCTTCAACAGAGAGATACATCAGAACCTTAGAGCGGAAGCAGAAGAAGGCCGATATTGACTGTGCAACTTCCTTAATAGAACTGGCAGCATTACCTCCTCCGCGTGGCTTGTCGTCATCATGTGAAGCACAATCACATTCACCACCAAAAGTAACATGTCGATTTGTGCTACTTGGCAAGTTAGAGCACCAAATAGTCAATGAGACTGACAGATCATCTTACGTGAAAATGTCTCAGCAGGTTAACCATGAGATAAATAGGCTTACTGTGGAAAACAGCAAGCTGAAGGAGGAGCTTAACCTGCTTGACATGACGGAACAGTCATTTAATGGAAATGATGACCGTGTTAACTTTTATACAGGACTGCCAAGTTTTGTTGTTTTGATGGGAGTATTTTCGTTGATAAGCTCCTCGCTTGGGGACTCAAAAAGGAACAAACTAAGCAAGTTCCAGAAGTTCATTATGACATTGATGAAGCTAAGGTTAGACCTTCATGTCCAGGATTTGGCACAACGATTCAGAGTCTCCACAACAACTGTGTCCAGAAACTTCCTGCAGGTTCTGCATGTCATGTTCTACAGACTGAAGGAATTTATTTATTGGCCGCAGCGAGAGGAGCTAAGGATGACAATGCCCATGGATTTTAGGAAGGCTTTTGGACTCAAGGTCTGCGTGATTATTGATTGTTTTGAAGTCTTTATTGAGCGCCCCTCTGAGTTGAAAGCCCGGGCTCAAACTTGGTCCCAATATAAACATCACAATACTGTGAAAGTCCTCATTGGCATCACTCCACAGGGGGTGATATCATTCATATCAGAGGCATGGGGTGGCAGAACCTCTGATAAATTTCTCACCGAACACTGTGGATTTTTGAGGCAAATACTACCAGGGGACATTATCCTTGCAGATCGTGGCTTTGATATTAGGGATAGTGTTGGTGCAATGGGGGCTGAAGCTAAAATTCCTGCATTTACAAAGGGCAAGTCGCAATTGAGTCCTGTTGAACTTGAGTCAACAAGAAAAATTGCCAGATTAAGAATTCATGTTGAAAGAGTCATTGGAATTCTTAGAAATAAGTATACTATACTTCAAAGCACACTTCCAATAGATTATGTGTATTCAGAGGGTGAGGAAACCCCAGTAGTGGACAAACTTGTGACTGTGTGTGCTGCACTTGTTAATTTCAACGAATCGGTTGTTCCAATCAACTAAAATGGGAGAGCATATATGTATATGACATTTTTGATTATATTTACAGAATTTTTCAGCTCTAGGAATTACATTTATTATTTTTTGTGTATTATTATTTAATGTACTTTCTAATGTTTTCAGGTTATAATTTGCTTTGCTATTTATTTCAATATTTATTTCAATGTTTGCTTATTTAAGATTAGGACAATAGGTTTGCAGATGAAAGCAATTCATTTTCAAAAGAAAATTAGTGGGGAAGTTAGTAATAACATCTAGTTATGTTTGTTGTTTTTTTGTTTCATTTTATTGTTATAAAGATGCTGAAAAATAATAAACTATTAAACCATATTCTGTTTATTTACTTGTCCCAGTTAAACTAAAAAACTATCAACATCCCAGTTAAACTAAAAAACTAACGACATATAAATAATATCCCTCAAGGCCAGTTTTATACAAAATGTGTTCATCAGTGATACACATATCAGCCCCCTTTATGCTGTTATGCACATTTGACCCTTGAATATTTTGAGTGGTCACCATTGAAGTTCAGAGTCTATCAAACTCCCAGTGAAATGTGGTTTAATGTGGTATCCGACAGTTTGCTAATATTGTACCCATGTTACTACTATTCTGGGGAGTTCGTGCATAATTTGCAAATAAACTTATACTTGAATTCAAGTAATGATTAAATTATTCGACAGTACAAATCTTAAAAGATTTTATTTGCATGCAAAAAAGAACTTTTTTTTCCATACAGACTGCCAGATACCACCTTTAATAAAGTGTAAGAAACAAACTGTTCTTAGAAAGAGCTTTAACTCGCTGTTAAATTTAACTTTGTAAAATGTTTTCACTTTCACATAGACATTTGTCAATAAATGATAGCACAGTGCTTTTATTATTTTTCTATCTTTTAGCAAATTAAACAAATTCACATTAAGTTAAAGTGTAAGCAAGGCATTATTCAATATGAGGTTTGAATATCAACATTTATTGACATGTGAAAATGATTAACAATTCAAAATAACTCCAGAGACAATAACCAATAGCTAAAACCAGTTTAAAATTACATTAACCCTTATCATTTTTAAGAAAAAGGTAAAATAAGTTGCATTGCATCTGTTTAATCAAACAGCAACCTGAGGTGAATTTTTTGTTTAAGGCAACCAATTTAAGGAAAAAAATACATAAATTGCTGTCTTAGTATACATCTGGTATTTTTTTACCAAGAACCACTTTAAAAGTAAAAGAATAATTTTATAGAATTTTTAACACCAGTTCCAGTAACTTTCTTTTAGAACCCACACAATTTTCTGAATAAAGAAAACAAGACATTTTCCAGTAACAAATATTTAATGACAGTAAATGCATCTATAAAAAGAAACAGGAGAAACAAAAGCAGTTAAGAAACAAAAAGGCTGCTTATGAAATAGGAGCATGTAATGATATTCAATAACAAATAATAAATGACAATCATAAAATGGGTTATAAAGAACTTAAAGCAATAATAATGCTGACAAAAATAGTATGACATGATAATAGTATAAATGACCTTGTAATAAAACCAAAGTTTAGAGGTGCCTTTGACCAAGCAGTTGCTGACTTTTAACTCTTCAGCCCCTTACTGTATGAGTTCGTGTCACGGTCGGGGCGAAAACTTGCATGTGGGGAGGATTTCCAGCTAATCTGCAGAGTGCAGTGGTTCTACCCAGGCTGGTCTAACTCCACCATTGACCATAATAGTGTAAATAGGGTAAAGGATGTGTCTTTGCCATTGTTATTTTGGCTTCCATTAAGTGCTCAAGTGTTTGTCAGGCAATTAATTAACTTATTTTTTATTTTTCAATTAACATTGCAAATATTTCTTTATGAATATGAACACTATCAAAACTGTATAGTTATAGATCTCAGTGCGAGAGAACCAATAACCCATCGCAGCTCAGCTGGAAGACTAATTCAAGTCTTTGGACACTTTTTTCTCCTAAACTCTGGCAACTTTTTGCAGTGTGGGCAGAACCACGGGAGAATCCTTGGTTTCCTTTTGATGCCGACACATCTGAAATGAAACCGCTTAAATGAACAGTTCTCATTTCCACAGACAACAATGTTTTTGTCACTTTTGTCCTCAGATGTTTGACATGAGCAAATCATCACACACTCTGCTGGCAAAATTGTGGTGTCCACTGATGGAAGTTGACGCGGCCTTGTATAAAACTTGCCAACTAATTCAAGAAGAATCACCTCCTGAAAGAATGTTTTGGCCCTGGCATAGTTTGATGTCCAAAAGTCAGCATCAGGTTCAATTCTTTCAACATGGAGATCCACCCCGGTCCACACCACGAAGTCACAAAACTCCTTCTTACACAAAAAAATTTGGCACTGAACTTGGTAATAATACTGGTGGTCCTTTTTCAGTCTCAATTTGTCTCCATCTTTCTCTAAACAAAAGTTTCTATCATTTTCCTCTTTAATTTGTTTCCCACGCACACAGTATGGGCATTTTACTTCAATGCAACCACTTCCACAACAGTTGCACTGTACAAGCCCATCTGGAGAAGCACCCATACATGGGTACTCTGGGTTCAACATGAGCCCACATTCACTTACGATGAGCTCGTCATGAAGTGGAGAAACCCTTTGCACATACTTGCTGATAGCTTCTTTTTCATGGTCACATCCCCAACGTGTTGCTGCTGTAGTAACTCTCTGGGCATATGGGTAGCAAATAGACCTGACAAGAGAGCTGGAAGGGTTTTCCACGCTGGTTCTGCATACAGACTTGAATTGTGATGCGGTCACTCGCCCAGCACGAAAGTGATACCACTCCCTAGACTCACATTGTTGTCTTGTCTCTTCTTCCACACAGTTAGCTTGCTCCTTTGTTAGTGTTACTGAAACTGTCTTACAGAATTCAGTGAGGTCCATTTTGTCCATCTGCAAACAGTCAGGCTTCTCAAGTTCAGTAAGCACTAGTGGGAATTGTTTGTCCATCGACTTGGGGACATACTCCTCACAGAAATTTGGCATCACTGCCAGCAGAGCAGGTTTGCAGCTGGATGTGCTCAGCATATTCAAGAAGGCCTGACGTTCCCCTTCTGTAACCTTCTCGACTGGTTTGTATTTTGCAGGCTTTGCTTTGGCTGGCTCTGGTGTTTGTCCTGCTAGGCAACAGTTCAGCTGTTCATCTAAGGCTCGCTTCTTTGTCCTAGCACTTGTGAAGTTAATTTCCCTCACTGGTCTATAGTCCAAGCTCTTCAACCCAGATGGTAGTAACCAGTAAGCCTTTTCATCTGTCACAGTTTTTGACTTCCTTAACTTCACTAGAGCCTCTATTGCAAAGAGGAGTGCGCTGACATGTGTACAGGCTTCCCCTAGGCCGGCCATGCAGTCACAGTGGGCGGTGACAATGCTCCCTTCTGGCTCTGCAATGATCCATGGACACAACGGGGTGGCGCTTGGTCTCTGTGAGTGAATGACCTGAAACAAGATCATTAAAAAATAATTTAAACCATGACCATACACTGAACATTTAAGACTTTTGACTTTTTTATGAGGCTAACTTAAGACCCTCGCCTTGGGACAATTTACTGCATTGTTCATTAATTTATGTAAACATATAAATCTTATTTGTACGCATTTTATAATATAATATACAGTTGGAGTTCAGTTGCTAGATTCTTCTAATGTATAATATAACAAAACCTGATGAAGAAAGGTACAGTATTCAGATGTGATACCAGTACATTAATAAAAGATCCAATGTGGTTTATCACAAGTTTTAGCAAAACGGATCATCAGTGTCCAGCCAGCTTTAAAATATTTTATGAGTGACTAAGCTGCTTGAGTCACTCACCTTCAGATAAATGAGGTGGAAACGTTTCTGCAAAATGAACATCAAGCTAGTCTGTGCTATGTTGTTGGTTCTACCCACACATTTTGTTGTTGTTGTGTTGTTGGTTTTGATTGTATTTTTTTGAGTGTTTTTTTTTTTTTTGGGGGGGGGGGGGGGGGGGGGGTATACACCAATAAAAGCTGAGCATTGCCATAATTCATTGCTTTTATACATCTTCTATGTGCAACTGTGATGTATGATTAAACATGTATTGACTAAATAGCACTAATCAAGCCACATTTTTGATTTATTAAAATAATGTTCAATCTAGAGAAGTGTTACAGATATCAACTTTATTATGTCTTAATGGCATTAGGTTTTTGTACAGATCCATAAGCAGCATGCTGTGAGCCAAAATACAACAGGTTATATCAACACCCATTGATGTGTATACGGATCCAACCTCACATAAAGGACCTTACATACCACATTACATAGATAAGAATCAATACGTTGCTGCTAATATTGTGTAACAAGACTTCTATTTATTTTCTAAAGTATGCACTGGCAGTTTAATGAAGCAGTTTTCTTAAATATCTTCATACAAATGATACATACCCTTGCTGTTACGAGAACGAGTCCTTTTCCCTGAATATAACGAATGTCCTTCACCCAACCTGAAATGAACTGGTTGTAGCCGTCTAATGATTTGTACGCTTTAAACTGCTGCATTGTGTAGGCACTCTGCTGAAACACTAAATAGTTCACTATATCTGGATATGCAATATCCGGCAGCAAAACATCATCAAAACTCCAGGCTGCAGTCGAAGACGAGTACGGATCAAAACCGATCAAATTAGTTTTCTTCAAGTACCTTTCACGCACAACAGGCTCCAATGTGTCAATATAGTCCTGTTTATTGCACTTTGTAGCCATTACACACGATATTTATCGAGAAATAATCGATTTAATCGTCGAATTGTAAGCAGAAGTAAGTAAACAATACCATGTAGTGGCAACGAGTAAACAAAGTCTTTACCACAAATATGGCCGACCGCGTTGCATGCTGGGAAATGTGTGACGTCATACGATAACCATCTATTGACGTTACTTGACAAGATGACGATTACAATGCAAAGATTTATTATACAGCAAAATTTATGAAAAAATTGTTATCATAAAATAAGGGACACTCATTACAGCCTCCAATTAGTTTCAACTCAGTACCATTCCATGATGCTTTGGGGACATGTACTTCAATGCGGGAGCTGAATTGTAGTGAGCCGGTGGTTCCAAGTCGGTAACTGTTGGGTGTGCTTTTTTTGTTAAATGAATCAACACAGAATTGTTCTTACTTTTACATTTGGCTTGCATGTGAATACCTTTGTACTGTGCCTTTTCGGGGTCTGGTAAATGTTGCAATGCTCATAGGACTTTGTCATATATTCTTATTCATGATTACAACAATGTTAACTGTGCAGAGTGGCGGTCGTAAAAAATCTCCCCGTGCATGTAATCTATGATATATTGATTCTGTTGCGGAAACCTTATAAATGAAAAATTAACATTTATTGACAAAGTCATAAATAGAATGTAACATGTTTGTACAACTAATAAGTTAAAGATTAAGTTCGTACTTTGTCGTAATCAAATGAAGCTATGATAAAAATGAAACGTATAAAACACGAAAAAAAGACTATAATTCTGAGTGTGGTTTAGCGATTCTGTTTAATTTCAATATCATATTTATGGTTTTGATTCTATATAAGTGCAATCGTTAATGCTTTAAACAACAAGGCTGGTGGTTTAACTATAAATGATTCAAATAAAATTAAGTGCGTACATTTAGAAATATTAAATAATCGCTTGGTTATATGAATTGCTTTGAATTTGGTTCTTGCCAATTTATGATTTATGTTTTATCATGATGTGTTTTAAAAAAAAAGCTTTTCACTTAAATGTGTGGTTTTAAATTTGTGTATTATGCAAATATTACGAAAATGTTAAATCAAATTTGCAAATAAGCAAGAGCCATCGTTTTGCTATTTAAATGCGACGCGTGATATGTGCTTTGTCTTGGGCTGTAGTTACCATTTAAACTAAGGTTACAAAATAGCTGCCAGATAAAGTGAAAGCTGAATAGAATGTTTTCAATATCTATAGAGTTTGGCTTTGAAAAGCCATTAAAACAACAATAATTATTTTATCAAACATTTTTGCAAACATATGCTTTACAATCCCCGTGTTTATTTTCAAGGATTTTGCATAATTACTGTCAGTTCTTGAAATACCTTATAAAATATTCGCTTAACAGTTGAGTGGTGACACCTAAGTAAAGGGGTAACTGAACCGGTTTTAGGAACATTTTTTCAAGGCTGTTAAAATGTCGATCACATGCGCATTATTATTATTAGACCTCTAATTAGAAATAGCGCATTAAGAGCTGTCAATATACCGATGATTTATTTGTTGTGAAACTTACAGTGGTAAAATTCATTTTAAAAAGCGAACATATCTATGGGAGGAAAAGTTAACATCGAACTACACACTGACTGAAAGAAAAATGTTAAATTACAGAAAAACAACAACAGCTCATTATTCTGCAGAAAGTACGGTGTTCATGTTTTGCATTTGGGCCCCAAGTGCCGTTCTTAGCAATCACAGAAGATCATTTATGCATCGCACAGTAAGGCACTGTATAATATATAACAAGACGTTAATGTGTATGTATACATGATGTGCGCTTAATGTATACGAACAACTAAAGCTGAGTAAATTGTGTATTTAGTATAAAAGCAATATATCAAAAAGCTTAATTTAAATTCACCCATCCAACAGTTAAGGCCGACAACATATTTACACTGATAACAGTCATGGGTGTGCGTTTATAAGAGACTAGTATTCACTTTCCTTGATAGAGACAGGCGTCAACTCATTCTTCATTCGTCAGTGGTACCAATTTATTTGTACTATTGCAAAAATACTTCTGTTTTAACCTTGGATTTGCCTATTCGCATGTGCTTTTTTTTTTTATTGTGTAAGCCATCAGATAAATGCACATGTAGATAAAAATTAACTGCAGCATATGTGTTTTCTGACCGTTCCAAGGCGGTAACCGTCGGGTTTGCTCTTTTCCTTAAATGACTCATCACAAATTTGTTCTTACTTTTCGCTTGGCTTGCATGTGAAATACCTTTTGTTCTGTGCCTTTTCGGAGTTTGGTATATGTTGCAATACTCATAGGACTTGTCATATATTCTTATTCTGAGTACATTTTAGGTTATTCTGCTAGTTTACGGCAAACCAAGTTTTGCCATTCGATCACTTACAATCACCTTACATTGATTAAGACATACCCATATGCGGTATGTGTCTGTCTTAAAACCAGTATTTATGTTCAAAGATATCATGTTTTGCCAAATAGAAAACCGTCTCCATGTTATTAATGATTATTGTAGATTTTGGTATTCATGTAATTTCATTGCAACCTACGCAAATGTTGCTGGCAAGCAAGATATAGCATACGCTGTTTACTAAACTTATCTGTTTTAGTAAATATTATTGCATTGGCAAACTACCATATTTACTAACAAATCTCAGCATTACCGTTCCCTGCAACAACATTTATAGGTTCTGCCTTGCATAAAACATTGTATACCTTGATAATCTAATTTTTTTCGTTTTAAGGATTTACAGGTGTGCTCATAGACATTCCAAAATTTTTAAAACTGACAATCAAAGTTGCTCGAATCTCCGGCGTAAATATATGCCAAAGACATGTTTCGTTTTATACATATGTGGTATAGTTCATATCAATCTGATTAAAATCATATCCTGAAAATCGCTCCGCTATCAGAATCTGACGACGAGTCAATAAAACCTTCAGAACCAATCAGATTGACGCGTAAAAAATCGCAAAAGTAAATGATGATCCGAAGCGTTCTGAATGTATAATTTTAATGGCTGAGCCCCTTATTGGTAGAAACACCTGATATGATATTGATTTTCCACATATTATCGGTGATTTTGCCATACAGTCCTTCTTGTCTATAATGCAATCAAGAATTTGCTTCCGAAGTGGCTTTAACGAGCGAATTCCTAATTTTGTCAAACACTTTTCTACTGCTTCATCGATAGCGGTGACTTTGCGACTCTTACCGAAAGCGTTATAATTGGCTGTTATAAAAAGAGTAAATGTGGAAAACCATTCTTGTTTATAGAAGGTTTTTTTCGAGCGGTCATCAGATCTTATATTTTGTAAGATCTGACTTAAGTGAGATTGAGTTCATATCTAAGTATTCGTCACTGCGATAATGTCAATATATCTGTAATATTAATCATAAAAAAAGTATTCTACATTCAAATATCTTCCGTGCAATGTTTCTGAATATTCAAATCCACAATCTCTGACAGTAAATGATACCCCAGCCGTTCTTTTTGTCAACTGACTGTTGCAACTGTTGGCTTTCTCTATTTGTATTATGGCTCGGTTTTAGTTGCTTTTAAAATTTCCCTCTACCTTTTTATTTAGTGCTTAAATATTTTATACGTGTTTAATAGGTAATAATCACAGTCTCCGTATTAGTAAAGTATATATAGTATAAAGTAAATACATTATATAAAGCACAGTATATGTATAGTATGTCTTTTTAACTAGTCATTGTAATGTTAAATCAATTATTTATGTTCACTCTTATCAGAATATGTCACTACATCGTGTCGTATTTAATTAACATCATCCGGCAGATTATTGAGAACTGTGTATTAGAGACACCGGCACCTTTATGTCATTGTGTCTAAGATTCTCTTAATTATAAATGAAATTAACTGCCATTTGGGAGACTTGGATTTGTTGGGTTGACATTAGTTGGTTAAAAATAAAAGAATAAGGTCGGTTAAAAATTAAATAACTTGGATTGTTGAAAGAAATATCACGGATGTGCGACATAACAAAAAGTTATTCTAACTATAATTAACTTAAACGGTTTCAAACGCATTCAATAAAACTGATGTTTTTAAAGTATTTTCCTCATGGATTGCTATATTAATGTCCTGTATGTCAGGATTAGTTCCATAATATTATTTCTCTCTTCAGAAGTCTCTTTTACCAACTAGTCGGAAAATCATAGACTCTTTGTTACCCCAATTCCTTATGTCGTTACAGGATCTGCAAGCTCTGTGCCTGCCTTTCTATTAAAACCAAAAATGATCAATTGATAAATAAAGTAAATAATATGTATCTGAGTTTAAATTGGTAAATTGTGCATGTAGAACTCGAACAAGCGAAACAAAAAACAAATTAAGCCCCATTAAATGTCCTTCTCGCATCGCACCATACCGATCAAAAATTGTTGTTGGATTACCAATTGACAAAAAGAAAGTTAAGAAAATCAAATAACAATCGTGTCTGCATTAAACAGAAAAATATAAAAGAGGTATGTACTCAGAATGCGTCTTTTATCTATTTGAGCATCTTGAGTAGAGACAGACCTACAAAAAGATAAAGATACATGACTTTTATGTAATACATACTAAGTACAAGTTTAATCAATTGCTGTCATAATTCCCTGGTCACACAAATAGACCTCATTTCCCTCCCCATTTAGATCCATCTCATTTCTAATTACTGTCACATCTCACATTTGCTTTCCTTAAATACTATATATCCTGACACATGTTGGTGACACCATTTACTCTCAATGGAATGCCAAGATAATGCTCTTGGAGATTCCAGATTTCTGTTCGATACTGACAGATGAGAACAAACGGACTCATGTGACTACACCATATTTTTGAAAGATAAATACAATAAATAAAAGCAACCCCATGTAACACATTCTTTTATTTAAACTTTATAACAAAAACATGAAAAATGCAGCGGATGGGGTTTGAACCAGCAATCGGCTTTGTAGGCAGGTACATTAAGGCTAATAAATAAACGTTCGTAATTTACAAAATTGTATTTATTGTATAATTAATTTATATCATGCTGAATCACGATTGATAAATAATGTCCATTTTATTACTAATTGCGTTAATTTAAAAAAAATATATGTGCCATACAAAATGTTTTTTGTGGTAAAATCATTATTTCCCATAAATTTTTTAACGTATCACTACATTTCGATCTCCATCGACCAATCTTGAGAACTTATTGGCGCCGCTCTAGAGTGCGGTGTCTCTTATGGAATGCATTTTATGGAGATGTTAGTGTAGCTGGCAAAAACAGGAAATCGCAGCTGTTCTATGAGACTTAAAAGAACTAAGTATTCTGGTTTTTAACATTGTAGCTTTCAACAATAATGTATAGCTTGCAATTTTAAAAAGTAGTTGGCATTTATAGAAATTATTTCAGCTTGCAAATACAGATGTAGCAGAGAACATAGAAAACAAACAAAGTAGCAAAATACTCTATTTCCTATCAGGGTTATGATTCGTAACTGTCAAATGTATAATTAACAGAAAAGTGCGCCATGTGTGATAGGCTGCAAAAACTTGTGCTCTCAATAAACGCGTTTTTATGTTGGATTTACTGAAAACAGATACTTGAATTTTGGGCTATTTATTTATGAATATTTTACCTTCATGCTGCTGATATTGATTTTTGGAATTATAATTGCATTTCTGGATAATCTGTGTCTACGACAATTGCATAGGAACAAAGGAGAGTCTTCCACCCCAATAATAAGCACATTCAGTGAACTCCATCTCACTCTGCGAAATGGATAATCATAGTACTGACATACAATACACTGCTATTCAATTATGGAGCTTTCGGGTATTTCCAAATAGAAAGCTTAATTTGAGAAAAGAAGTGCTTAGCACATTAAAAAGTCTTAATTTGTTGAAATACAGAGGGAAGAAAGCTGGTCGCCTAAGGACACATATGAAGGGTGCTTATTTAAAAAATCTTAAGCAGTTGAATTTTGATCCTACATACAGAAAAAGTCAAACAAAAGTTTCAACTATTAACACTAGATCTGTTAGATCTGTTGCAACATGTATTACAGGATAATATTGACCTATGTCTGATAACAGAGAACTTTCACTGGGCAGTTATGGTTTTGATGATGTAACAAGGCCGGACAGAAAGGGGGTGGAATTGGTCTTGTATATAGAGACAACCTTAGAGTTTCTAAACTTCCATGCATTCAAAGACAACAATCATTTGAATGTGCTGAATGGAAAGTGTATAATAATACATTTGCTTGTTTATTATTGGCATTTATAGACCACCATACTCTGAAAACTATCGAGTGACTCAATCAATATTCATGGGCGAATTCTTAGGATACTTAGAAAAGACTTGTGCAGAAACCTGAGCCTTTTGTCATTATGGGCGATTTTAACATTCATGTGGACAACAAATCTGACCATTATTCAAAGAGTTTCTTGCAATGCATAGATTCATTTTAACTTGTACAAAAATGTAAAGGCCCAACTCACTCGAGTGGCCATACTCTGAACTTAATTATTACAAGAAAAAGTGATAATATGTGTAATATCACAGATCCTACTTGTAGTTATTTTTTATCGGAACATTGCTTTGTTACCCGTTTAATAGAGCAAAGTAAACCTCCACTGACCGTGCTCTCTATCAAAAACAGAAATTGGAAATCTGTGTCCAGAGAAACATTTCAGTCCGGGCTATCAGAAATGAACAGGCTTATGAAAAATCAAGCAATGTTAGATGAACTTGTGGCTGACTTTAATGCAGATATGTTAGCTATCGTCAACAAGAATGCTGCTTTAAAGAGAAAACAATTATATGTAGACCTCAAGTCCCATGGAACAATAAATACTTAAAATTGCTGAAACAATACTGTCAATCAATTAAAGAAATATATTTGAACGACAAAACTGGCAGTTACAGAGTTACACTTTAAAACGGGTAAGAAACTACAAAATTAATGAAGCAGAGAGTAGTATGAAAAAGCTACATGGGGTAAAATCCCGGCTGCCAGGTCATGTGATGAATAATCCACTTCCACCATACCCTGATGATAGGCATCTTGCAAATGACTTCTTAAGGTTCCTTTCCGAAACAAAAAGATCGAAAATAAGAGACATCAATAGTGATGAGTTACATTAAAATATAAATATATAGTAGTGCTCGACTGACAGAGTTCGAACAAAACTCTGAGAATGATATAACAACAATTTGTCAAAAGTTCCAAGAGAACAACATGTGAACTTGACATTATACCTACAATGCGACTAAAAGCCAATTTGCAATTGATTGCCTCGCAAACTATTGTGAATCTATCACTATCATAAATGAGTGGAAAAGTGCGATGATAAAACCATTACTTAAAAAAGCTGTCTCCCATTAGACCTTCAAAACTATCGACCAGTGTCTAACCTATCATTTCTGTCAAAAATTCTTGAGAAAGTTGCCTTAAAGCAAATTGTAGATCATATTGAAGACAATAATTTACTTCCTTCATATCAAAGTGCTTACCGAAAATATCATGGTGTTGAAACCGCTAATGGTAAAAATGTATCATGATCTCCTGCATGCAGCTGATAACAACCAGGTTACAGTAGTTGTGATGGTTGACCTTAGTGCTGCCTTCGATACAATTAATATACCAATGACTAGCACAGTCCTAGAGACTGACTTCGGAATAAAAGGAACACCCCAGAATTAGATAAAAATCATATTTGACTGATAGGTCTATGAAAGTTATAATAAATAAGTGTTCTTCGGAAACTGAGCCCCTAAGAAATGGCGTTCCGCAGGGTTCCTGTGCAGGCCCAGTAATTTTTACCATGTATATGGCAGTTTTGAATAGGGTTGTAAAAATACCCTGCTGATCTTTATGGATATGCAGATGATCACAAGCTCGCTTTTAAGATTCAAGCGGGACTGTGAAAAGGACGTCATTGAGTGGATGAATCGTTTTAAATAAGAAATAAACAATTCAAAAGCAGAAGTAATCATATATGGTTTAAACAACAATTGTCAAAAATCAACATATCAAGTATAAATAAAGGTGGCTGCCAAATAAGTTGTGTAGAGCATATGAGGAACCGCAGTGTACGTATGTCCAGGATCCTAAGCTTTGAAGACCATGTAAGAAATAAACGTCAGACTGCTCATGCACAGTTAAGAAATCTCAAAGACATTCGTAAAAAGATATCACGGCAGATCAGCGGAGATTCTTGTGCATTGGCCTTGTTCACTACCATCTACGTTTTTGTAAAATATTGATTTTTTGTCGATATTCCAATCTATCAGATAGACAGACTACACAGAGTGCAGAACTGTGCCGCCAGAATTGTAACCAGTGTATCCTTTGATGAAAACAGCAATGACATGTTAAAATCACTTCATTGGTTCCTTATGTTCAAAATACTAGTAATGGTGTTTAGGGTAATACATCAAACAGCTCCAGTTTGTCTCCAACAACTGTTCACTCGCAACCAAGGTCGTTACAGACTACGGTCAATAGATGAAATTAATCTTAATATCCCGAGAACACGAACAAGGATGGCGGACAGATCTATAGGTGTTACGGGCGCAAAGTGATGGAATGCTCTTCCGAATCATTTAAAGTGCATTCAGAAGGAAGATCAGTTCCGATGCAAATTAAAGACTCATTTGTATTAATGTTTTCTAAAACATACTAGGCCGAGAGCATTGCAAATAGGACTGTAAAGCGCAATCGAATATTGTAAAATAATTTGTGCGCTATATAAATGTACTTGTATTTGTATTGTATAATCGAGAGTGTAAGTGAGTGTTCAGTTCTCAGTATAGTGATCTTCTTATTAAAGGCCATGCTCTCTACGGCGCCTTGGAATGTCTTACATCCTAGCTCTATATTGTCAATGACTGGTTGCCTTCCTAACTGCGTATGAGTAGTTATATTTACACATGGTGATGGGAACCCTTTCCTCAGGTATGGATGCTGACAAATTATAAGTAGAAATCACGAGTTATATTTAATTCACGCATGAGCTACATAAACCATTGATCGGTTGTTGATACAGTATTGTGTTTTCTCGGTTGTATATTTCCGGGTATGAATATAGTTTGGTCTTGATACATTGATCTAATCCATTGTCACATTCGTTTTATGAAATCTGCGGGATAAAATGTATATGTTAAATATATATAAACAATAAATGACTTTTGTCGCTTATGGGATGCCTGTGACTAAGTGTATGGCAGTTCGTCATTAATTAACGACAATGACCAATTTTAACTCCTCTGACAGATAGAATGTGCCAGTTAGTACATACAAGTAATTGCATAAACAAAACAATATTATGTGTCTACAAGTTGTAATTAGATTCCAGTATTTTCAGTTTTTAGTTTCCGCTGTTAATAATTATATATACCATAAATTTACTTCTAATTCAGATATTTTATGTTTATTGTTTTGTCAATTCAGCGTTTTAATTAAATGTGCATTTACCTGTGTCTAGAATAGTTGATATTTAATTACATATTGAAATTCGATATATGATCTCGTGTTATTTTCCTTTTGTGACTAAATTATATATAATATAAATATGTTTATGTTGTTTTATTAATTTGTTTTATAAATGCATCTAAATAAACGTGAGATCTATGTAATATCCTTATGTTTTATTAACATGAAAATATTGAAGGTACCTATGCTCCACATCATGTTAAAGTTTGGACTACCTGGTAGACAAAAACACACCTATCGATAAACACATCACACCTACTATTAAATCGTAGTGTATTTAGAGGCTGTAAATCAGTATTAAATAAATGTTCCATGTAATAAGATTTAATGTACTTATTTTATAAAGAAAACTTAGATATCAATATCTTTACCTTTTTATTAGTCACACTAGGAATCGGTATTATTAGGAATCGGTCATTATGTGCGGCCCGTCTCCAATTAGCTGTTATTAGCTATTAATTGTATAAATGTGCGCGCACGTTTTCACCCTTTTTGTAAAAAGATCATTGCCATTAAAATTATTCGTGTTTGTGGGATGGATTATAATTAATAATAAAATAAATATATTATTGAATAAAATGAAAATCGCGTTAACTAACCACCACCACCCTTAAAATCAGCTTAGATGGAACATAAAACAATTTTATCGATTTAGTGGCGGTTTTTCGGCAATTTGGACCTATTTCCGCCCTCAAATTACCAAAATAAGACAAAATTGCCTCAGAAGGTGCCTACAAATTGCTGTTCATTGATGCCCTAGATCTGTGTGAACTGTAAAGCATGATTTCTCACTCGTCATAATTTGGTTCTTTCTTCACCAAAATAGATGGACGTCGCTATAATGATAATAATTTGGTTGCTGCGATGTATTTCAAAAACAAACTTACAAGTCTTTTGTTAGCAATCTTACTTCATGCATCTATATTTAAATAAACTCCATCTCAAGTTTGTGGAACTTCAACACAAGCATTTGAAAACTAACATTAGCCACAACAAATCACTTAGTGGCGTTGAATAGCATCTGTCGGAGAGTCTTTGTACATAAGGCTATTCAAATGAAGAATCTGTCTCAAATTTTATTTATTTCTGTATTCACCGACTTCAAATGCAAGCCCCTTATAAATCTAAGAATACTGTGTTGATGCTCAAACTAAAAGTGCCAATTACAAGATAGTCATTTGTTATATACTAGAACCAATATCATATAGTTTTTTTTATCGCTCATATATAAGCATTCATTTGGCAAGCACTTGTATGTGTTCTGTAGTTACCACATATAATGACGTTTGGCTCGTTACTTCCAATAACTACAATACACTAAAGCTTTTCGTATCATTTATTGAAAAAGACATATTCTTGGCTTTTCACCCAAAAGACACTTTTCTCTCAGCATAAATATTTCACCATCTCCAATAATGGTCAAATAAAGTTCCAATTTTATTTACACTTAATTCATTAGGGTCTTTATCACAGCGCATGTAGTAAAGCTTCTCAACATATGTGGAATAAAGCCGTTGCGAATATTTCTTGTTGGCATTGATAGATTTACAAATCACAAACAGCCTGAAACAAATGCTGACACTGTAGAGTGTATGAGGTATATGTATCATAGAAATGCCGGAAGCTATTTATTAAACGTATCAATGACTCTTGTTTTGGCAATTTTGGATAGTTCCAGGTTAAAATAAACCTTTAAATGGGTTACATGTAGGCTCATTGTCTATGTTGTTTTACTGTTATACTTCTATAAATATATTCTTTTGCACATTGTTGTAATTTTTTCGCCATATCATCGCTTTTCCATATAGGTATCAGTCTTGAATGTATAAATACATATCTACATAATTATCTTTCCATGGGAAATAGATACAACACAAACAAAATGAAACAACGGATATTTAGAATATTACATATTACCCCAAGAAAATTGCACCCTTTCTGTTGTTTATTTATAGCAATTGTTTCCAGGTGGCAGGTGGTATGACACATTTATGACTGCTCAAACGTGTTCTGCAATCAGTTGTGTGTCATAAGCAGTAAATGAAGTGCAGCCAGTTATCAAAATAGCAACTCGTGATATAATGGTTAAATAGCAGCCTTTAATTTATATATGTATTGACTTAACACCGCTAGCGTTAAATGCATATGGAATAACTATGATACACTAATGCGTTCCAAGAATATCAATGATTTTTTGTCTTTTAAAATCAATTGCATCAACGCAACTTTCGTATTGCCAAAGTATAGCAATTTATGGTGTGTGAAGACAAATGTCTAGGTAGAACCACAGGCGCACCCAGTATCAGTTGGAACCTAAGTCACATTATACATAACATGCATTGTTCTTAATGTAAGTAGATCACAGAGACTGAAAACATTGCAATGATAAGAAGATAGAGCTTATGCCGCACATGTTTCTAATTCCAAAGAAGGTATCCCTATTTGATGCTATCATTGATTTCCCTTATCAAGACACTTGTCACGTTCGGATCTTATCAGATCTTGTTTTCGAAGAAATTCTCGTTCATTCTCCTGAAAGCCATAGAAATATCATAGTAACAAAGATAGAAGATGCCATAGTTTGTTCTCTAGATGTAAATGTTATCACTTACAAGTAAAATGCAGCGGAAAATAACAAAGAAATTAAAAAGAAATCCAAACGTAAAGCGCTAGTTACGTTCATTAGTTAATAGAACGTGTTGCATATTCCGAATAATTTACTTTCAGATCAATAAAAGTTTCTGCCAGTACGCACCCGAACATAAAAGTAGTATTTGTTACACCATACTAACTTCCGTTTACATGATATCTACTTCAATATATTACTTAAAAATAACTGAAACAATGCTGTTGGGACTGTTGGTGGGACGATTAACCCAATACACAACTACTTTTCAAAGGATACAATACTTTTTGCAGGAATGATGTGATATAAAAATAATTACTGATTTTTATTGATATCACCTCTGATATGCGTCTTGCGAAGAATCTCGTTAAAGACATGATTAGTGTCGTGTAATTTTTATAGTTGTAATCAGCAATGCTTACGTTTTAAATTAGAAACTTGACGGAAACAAAACCGAGAGAAATTGTGTAGGCCACTACAGTAAGTATACTTTTCCCGATAAAGTCGACTCCTATTCCACCGAACTATCAGCAAAAAGGTACTTTTCAAGTGCGCAGTCACTTATAAAAAATATATGTTTTAATGACCTCTAGTTGAAGTTAAGCCAAGTTTACCCGATACTTTAACAACAGCAAACATTTTATTTATTGATTGATTTAAACGTAAATAAAATATTTGCTTTTTGAAATTTCCATTTGATACATATTCGCAAGTTGCACTCTAAGTAAACACTATAAATGAATGTTAAATTCATTACTTAATTAATTCTATTATTTTTCAAATACACTACATTAAATGGTAAGTACAGAAACGGAATTAAATAGTTTGTGCGAAATGATGCGAGGTCATATATTGTTTGTTTTCAAGTAACATCGCGGCCTTATTCACGGAGACAGCAAATATGATGGATATACGGCTTGTGAACAGTTTCTAAAAGTGTTAATTTGAATGTGTAACATTTATGTATATTTTACTGACAAATCCTAGTATGCCACTGTCCGGTATGACAAAGTCAGTGTTTATTGCAGCATTTCACACAAGTCACTATAATAGTCAAGGTATTCCAAGAGGAAAGATGCCATGACGGTTGACTGTTGCACTCATCGACGGATGTGTAAGCTGATTTGATGCTTAAAATGCAGGAACACAACAATTATGTGCAGATATACTAACCAAGTGTGTAACTTCTGATTATCTAAGTGTGCGCTATAGCTGTTAAAACTCAATCACTATTTTCATGCAGTAAGGCATAGGCACACAGACTTCTGGGATCACACTGAAAGAAATAATGGATTTGACAATACCACGTAAAGGACACATTCTTTTTGTAAAACAAGAAAATGAAAGCCTCGTGAGACAATTTATCATCTCTGACAAGCTAACTAGATTACTTGCTACCAATTGCCATACATAGATGCCGTCGAAATTGTATCAGCTGTAATTGACCAATTAATATTTAGGGATGAATATATAGCATTACATTGTAATTACACATATCTTGGAAATATATCGAGAACTTGTTTGATAAAAAGAATCAGTGACGCTTATTTTAAATATTTGGATATCACGTTATTCGGTTACAAACCAAAGATGTAAAATACTCTATGCTACAGATATTATTTGACGTTATTAAAAAGTCATCTTCATTTCAAATGTATGGGTACGTTTCAATTATCACAAAGAAAGCAATAAAAATCGGAGCAAACATGCCAGTTCTCTGTAAAAACAGGTGATGACTTTTTTCGTTATGAATAATATCTCTTCAATTTATAATAAAAGAATCAAACTGCTTAAATAGAAGAGACACACAATGTTTTTTATTGACTTTCTTAAGAATTGCTCCTTGCTGTTACCATTGTTACGTAGGTTGTGTCACACCCGATGCAACATATGCGTTCATAGACTTATTTAAAACACAAACAACAGTGGTTTTCAGTTCACACCAACTCATTTTAAATTTGCTTTACATTCATTTTGTTACCTATATCTTCTTAAAAGGTGCCTTCCGGAACGTTTATATTTTACTTCGTACACCTGAAAGGTATGTAAAACGAAAGCTTCATCAAAGTACGGAAGTTTTGTCACATTCGCATTCGGTCCGTAATAGACAGCACACGCCTTGATATGTTTATCAACATGTAACGATCAGTTAACGTCTACCCTTTCTACCGGCGAAGCTATTACCTAATTAATGTTTGTGCATGGACTTTGCTTTGGCAAGATGCGACCATAATTCATCATTCTTTCACTTGATACTTAATCTTACTTGTTTCATTTTTACATGCAGACGACTTTTACGAAAGGGCTCAGATGATTTCACCCTTCAATAAGAAGAACAATCTATTCGTCATTTTTCATATGTGAAACAAAACTACTGAGAGATTTGAAAGACAATTAATCATATTTGACCACATAAATAGATACTGTGTTCCTTGTCGTAAAAAACAACATCTAATTTTTATTAGCTGTAATTTATCAATGACGATTATATATTATTGTTATGTGTGCAATTGCGATCACTCATAACTTGGGACTATATCTAGGTATATTTTAATGTCTTAGTGCGGTATCACTGAACCATATTTTCTAAGTCTAAATAAATTCTCAATAACAAACGTTTATTCTTTCCGGAACTGGTTCCGCTACAAAAATAGTACCCACAGACTTCAGGCTTTTCACTGTAAAGAGTGCAAAATTGGCCATTTGATTTGTGAGCTGACAGTAACTTGTACTTTCTTTAAAAACGTGAAAATGATTGTAATAATTTTGTTATATCATGCAACAAAACTTGCAAGTATATATACTTAATTTACACAGTTCAATCCCAGATGCATCTAAAACTCTCGTTTTTTTTTTCCTTGGGCGGGGGTATTTCTAGAAGAATAAAAATAGAACTGGTCTTATGAGAATTATCACATATAATACAATTACAAAATAACAATACAACCAATAGACAGGCATACCGAGAAAATTTGTATTTGTGTTTTGATTTTACGGCACACCGACACTTAATAGGTCATACGACGCCGAATACGATAAAGTTAAACGTAAAAAGAGTATAATCTGTTTAAAATTCAGATAGGTGAGTAGAAATATAAAAAACTATCAGTTAAAATAATATGAAATATAACTGAATACAGTACAATAAACATTCAAAATACCCGCAACGGAGACAATTTAAGAGTGACAAGAGACGATATATTGCACTCAAACAGAAAAAAACAACACCAGTTACTGCCTTGGAAGGTTCAATAAAAATATCCCATCAACGTGAGACGACTAACAGCAAACATCAGTGTCGGAAGTTGAAACTGATAAAGAAAACTGTATATAATAAAAATAAGTATAATTGAAACGAATAAAGAAGACTAATCGAACGACTGTTGTGTTGTGTACCTCTTTCAACGTAGTGGTACAGCAGGGCAAACATTGGTAGTATACATTATTTTACAAGAGCAACAGCTGTTGGCTATGTTAGGCAAAAAGAAACAACCGAAACTCCTCGATTATGATAAAATGTTTCGTTAAAACAGATTTTCGTTTGTTGCCGTGTTGTCCGCTCAACTTGCATGTGATTATAAAACAATACTATAAGGATACAGACACTATTCTCAAGACAATTAAACAGGCCAAAAACAGATAAGTTCATCAGTGTTTTATCAACTTAACAGCAATAATGTTTCGCTGTTAACTTTTAATATATTGCAAAAACTTCTTTTTTATTGGTATATTCAGATTCGAGTTGTTTTTTAATATTTAGCCATCTTTTAGAAGTACCCGAAATGTTTACAACAAATGTTGTTTTTTGAGACTTACCATTTCAGAAACATCTGAATAAAATTGGTTTAAATGACACTGATACGTTTTCTAGACCAAGTTCATAAGCCAATACAGAATACTCCTAGTAGTACAATGTTAACTATTGTTTCTTCTTATACCATATCTGGTGAGTAACTCCACTTAGAAATTATTACACATAAATAAATAAAGAGATCGTGTCTACCGTGTACACACTAACTATTACGTAATGTTTTATCATACGCTAATTGACTTTTACCATGTTGTTTATATTTGAATATTGTGTGTGACGCCTATCGTGCATGGCCAAGATGTTTCTAACAAGACTTACATACATTACATTTAATGATAGACACATTTGATGCCTTTAACAGTAGCAATACATGTATTAACTATATCGCACCTATTTAGTGTAAAACATTTTGTTCACTATTTTTGGCCCTTAACACAATCATCTCTTATATTTTGCAAATATTTATATAGCAATGAAAAAAACTTGAAGGGCTGAAAATACGAGAAACTACAATACTTAATGCCGATTGTGTACCTTCAAAGTAAAAAGTACTATTGGGTCAATCAGTGAATATTGTACTTACTTTATTGCAAGCACTGACTACTACAGAGATCTGGACACTTTGTTTGTTTCGGTGCGACAAACATTTTCTTGTATAGAATTATCAGCACTGGAAAACACGTGCATGCCATTTGGGTATTCGTATCTCGTTTAATGTCGTCAGAATTTAATAAACACTCATGTCAAATCCTCTATTTACCCTGCACTTCTATGGTTATACGATTGAGTACATTTTCGGCTAAGGTTAATTACAAGCAAACTACCTTAAACATACAACTAATCATTGGGGTTAAAATGAGTGTTTTTATAATCATCTTTATTTTAACCCAAGGCAAATCCAGCTCTACTGTTATACATGGCCGGAACCATATAATTTTAAATATTCGCGTTTAATGTTGACATCGATTATCCCCAAACATTAAAAGTCTCGCATCCACTTGTCATAAGAGGAATAAAAAGTTATCAAATAAAACCACATAATCTCCACACAACGGTAGGGACAGCGGTGATTCCCTAAACGAAACTTCAGCACACATTTATGAACTGAGAACCACTTGTTCATTGAAATTCTATTTTCATCACGTCACTATTTGGTGAAGCTATATTTTTGCTGAAGGAATATAAGATGAATGCTTCTGATGTTTCAGGATTTATTTTCATCCAATTTAGAGCTTGAATAAAGGATTGTATGAAGTCAGTTTTGCACTTTTTAAATTTACATAATGCAATAGTATATGCTATGTTCATAAATGTCGATTTTAAATCGTTCGTTTTTAAATTTGCAATTTTAGTTACAGATTGGTTAAAACTTAACACTTCGTACCGATTTAATAGACCGAATGAGCCTATACATGGGTTAGCCAACCACTTAGTCTTATCTAAGACTACAAAGACTGGGTCCAGAATGTTTGTATTTGTTAAACTATTAAATATAAATTTAATGTCTATAATCAGATATCTGTCACCTTTTAATATACCTAATGGAACCTGGACAATTTATTTATTACAAATCAATGTTTTATCAGTATAGGCGCCTTCAATATAGTGTCGTTATTAAGAGATTATTGTTTCTATTTTGGCACGTCGAAAGCATCATATTGGTTTTATGACTAGCTTGAGGGACCCATATTTCTGAAATATTGCAGTGAATGTTGTTGTTGAAATTGGTTAAACAATACTATTCTTGGCCCTTATATTTCATTTGAAATAAAAAACTGTTGGGAACAGACAGATTGAAACTTTAGTAACAATGACAACAAAGCAGTTTAAAGGTTATTTTTACAATCAACGAATTAGCATTAAAACATAGAAAATGTCCCGTATAATAAATTGTATGCCTTAGGATGAGGAAAAATGATATATTTAGGGACTTTGTTTTGTGATATTGGACATGTAACAGCAAAGCTTTACCTGTGATATTATTTCCCCTTCGTAGCAAAGTCAATAGAAATGTTAAATTAAAAATTTCATTTGTTGAATTGGCGCTACTAGACATATCATTCCAAATAACCATTATAAACATTAAACAAGGGTTATTAATGCGGAGGCGATTATTGCATACAATATTTTGTATTCAGAATGGATTAGTCTTCATATCCTATTAAAATGCCAAGCAATATAACACACACAATACAAATAAATTAAGCCTTTAAGCATGTGTGCATCTTTCGTTCTTGATCAAAGAGGCTTAATCATGTTCCTACTCACCTCATTTACGATAAGACATTATGAAAGTTAAAGTTAGATAAAGACGAATGTATTCATGAAGAATTATGTGTATTTAATGATAATTTACACTTTTGATCTTGCGGACTGCAACTTAACTTATTATTATTGGTTCGAATGTCAGTTACTCTTTTCTACTATTTGAAGATTTTGGCACAGTTGCTTGTTTAATGTGTATCTACTTTTATTTAAAACATTTAATATTAACTCTTTCAAACTGAT